>NDXB01011034.1:133161-253580 GCA_002631895.1 Agapornis roseicollis
TTTTTTAAGTGTTTGGCAGTAAGTGTTTGGTTTTGCTTTTAATTACAGCATGTCATTCACCTTTGAGAAGCACAGGTAAAACAAGGAGGGTTCCAAGCCAATTTAGCCTCACATCAGATAAGCAATGGAAGAGTAGAGTACCAATTTGTCTACTCTTGAAATTGTTAGTACATTCATCTCTGAGACAGGTTGGCTCTTCTGTGATTAGACTGTACCCAAATAAATCTTCATTTCATTTTCATATTTATAACATGGAGCAAATACTCCTTGGATGTTGATGGACTTTGCCAAGACAGAAGAATTTGTCCCTGAGTTAATTAAGCTAATGCTTCACAGAGGGTAGCAACAGTGTTTAATGAAAAACGAGCAACAACAGTCTGTGCTTCCAGACAGTCTGCTCTGTCTTCCATCCCACTCCTTCCTAAATCCACTGGCTTAATGTAGGTCCATAATGTTCTATCTTAGTACCACCCATGCACAGTTAACCATCACTTCTAAGACCAAGTGACTGACCACTGATCAGATACAGCAAATCAGGACCTTGTTTGCTCAAGTAATGCAACTGGAAGCCCTTTTGTGGCTTCTCTCTGATGCTATTCAGGAACATGATCAAGACGCCCCCTTCCTGGATAACATAGGGTTGCCTCTAAAGTCTTACATGAGCCACACGTAGAAAGGTAGACTGCACGCTCCCCACTCTCCTTCTCTCCCATCCATGTAGAAAACTCAAAAGAGAAAACTTTTGACATTACTTCACCTTCCAACTGTGTTTTAAAGATCAGCTCTAGCACTGAACCAAGGGGACACCCTTCATGATGCAAAATCATAGAATCATAGAATAGTTAGGGTTGGAAAGGACCTTAGGATCATCTAGTTCCAACCCCCCTGACATAAGCAGGGACACCCCACACTAAACCATGCCACCTAAGGCTTCATCCAACCTGGCCTTGAACACTGCCAGGGATGGAGCACTCACAACCTCCCTGGCCAACCCATTCCAGCATCTCACCACCCTAACAGGAAAGAACTTCTTCCTTATATCCAATCTAAACCTCGCCTGTTTCAGTTTGATCCCGTTATCCCTTGTCCTGTCACTACAGTCCCTAATGAAGAGTCCCTCCACAGCATCCCTGTAGGCCACCTTCAGATACTGGAAGTTTGCTATGAGGTCATGTCACGCATTGCCCCTTTCAGCTAGAGGTGCAATATACAAAAGACTGGATGTTTGTACTCTAAGCTTATTTGTTGTTTTCTTTTTTTGCCTGAAATTCCCAAATGCACAAACCCAAATGCCCTGCTAAAATGCAGTTCTTTGCATCATCTCCACTCCACTAATTAGCCAAAAGCAGTAACTGAGGCTGACCAGAGAGATCTGCTTTTTACAAACTCCCAAAGCTGCTTGTTTCTCTTGGCACTGTTTCCCTTTGAAAGTTAAATGAATTTATTTCTCCATTTATGGCTGATGATCTTTAGCCATGAAGCTTTCCTGCTTCTTGTGGCCTCCAAAAGAGGATAGTGTCAAAATTCTGGTCTCATTAGAAGTCTTCAACCAAATATAAGAAGTGCCATAGGTACTTACAAACTTAGCTCAAGGTCTCCTGGGATGTCTTTCCCATATGGTAGTATTTATCCTCATCAGTTTTACATCATATGTGAAATTATGTGATTTGGGTAATTGGGATTCCTTTTGAACTCCCTTAATCGTTGCTGATCTGCACAACATCTCACCAAATTTAAGTCTGTAATATTAACTGGTCCAAAGAATCTCCTCCCACAGACCCTCCCATCAGCAAATTGATTCTGGCTCTTCATGCTCTTCAAACTTCACATCAGCAACCAGGAAAACCAAAAAGCTGCAGGGACAATTCTAAGCACTGGGAATGCTGTGTGTGGGGTTGAGTGACCATCATCACCAGAGCAGAGGAGAGCTAGCAAGGGTCAACGGAGCCACCAAATGACTCTGAGACATGATGAAGAAGAACAGAACATGCTGTCACCCTCCAGTGACTGCTTCCATGTACATATGCAAAATTGTTGCACATGGTCTCCAACTTCTTGTGGCATATCTGTCCCTCAGACCAGGTTTCTTTGCTTACACCCATTTTATGCTGTTTATGGACATTTCTTGATGCTTTGCTTTAGCCTTTCATAGCAGATATCAGCTGGAGTGGGTTTAACTCTCCCTCTCCCCTAAGGTTTCTTCCAATTGGCTGGAAAAGGCAGAGGTTTGCATCTTCAGCTCAATTCCTTCAAAATAAAATAAGTCATTTCTTCAGTGTAACAGGGCCAAAAGCATTCACCAGTTTCCTGCTGTGGGACATCACTAGTGTAATCACAGGAATTGAAGGAGAAAGAAACCTAGTTAGAATACTGCTTGTGCTGAATTATTACTCAAAGCATATAATCCAGTATCATCCCTCTCTGATTTTAACAGTTTCAAATTTCCACGGGATCCTCCAGAAGACCTGATTTAAATTCAAAGTTTACCCTGCAAATGGCGCTGGCCCAGATGACCTCCAGACATCTCTTCCAAAAATCAATTATTTCATGACTCTTAAACCCAGACTCCCAGCTGTGACTTTATCTGCACTCAAAAGGAGTTGCAGCAATACAGCTATATCCTACTTAAGATATGCCAGCACCTACTGACAATACAATGTTATATTCCTTATTCTCTAATTGCAATATTTCTCAAATGAACACAGCATGTTCCCATTCTTCTAACTAAATAACCAATAACTGGAAAATAATCCCCTCCCCATCCCCAGCATGGCTGCATCCACACTTCATTATTTTGCTAGCAGATCCACACCAGTTTGGGATGAGACTTTTTTTTTATGTACTGCTTGAGTACAGTATTACTCAGACACAACAGGAAAACATGAAGTCCATAGTGGAGATTCTAACAACATGATCATAAAGAACCATCTTCTCTCTGCTACAAAGATGCTCCACAGGTTAATGTCACCATGAATGTTGTTTACCAGAGACCAACCCCATATCACATTCATTCTTATACCAAAACTCTGCTGCTGGGACAATGTTGGTATTAACCAAAAAATAACCCTTTCTTAAGTTTCATTCTTAGCTCATCTCTCTTGCATCAGCTTCGACAGTAAAAAGGCAGAAGGGCAAACTAAACATAAAACTTCTTTTCTCTCCCAGTATAAGTGCATTAGTAGTTTTGGGATTAGATGCAGGCTACTTGAATTTGATTGCTGCTGAGTAAAAGCTGGCAAACAAAATCTTTCTTTTACAGCCATGTCACATCCTGGTGTTGGATGACAAACTAGGCTTTAAAATCCCAGTAAGTTGAACTTGACTGGCCCATGTGCGTTGAAATAAAGACGTAATACTGGTTTCCTGGAGATTGATGGATCTATCTAATCTAATAAAACCACATTACAATTTTACCAGAGAGCAGCCCAATTCTTGACTTCTGTGATACGAGACAATCCTCAGCCACTCCAAGTGTGATCATATGAGATAAAACATTAATCCAAGGCTTCAACTACTTGCGGTTACAACAAAAACCAAGGCAATTGTAATAGAGGAGGTAGACCTGGTGGCCAGCCCAAAACGCTTACTCAAATACAGCTAAATCTGTGGTTGAACCTTGAGAGCTGAGCCAGGAGGTAGCTCTGAGACAGACAAAGCTCTTCCAATTCTTAAAGCTTCTTCTCCTGATAACTTGAAATACAAGTTTTTGAGGGTGATGCTGTACCACAAAGAAAAGTTTGAGATGGATGTTTCAGAATTTTGTGTATAAAATGAAAGAGGAAATACAATAATAAGGACAGCAAAAGACCAGGCGGAATGATGCAGAAAGCTTATTTTAGGATTCTCAGACCTGAAGCTCCATTACACAAACACTGCTTTCCTACATACAATTTATTTTCAAGGTTCCTCTGCCAAAAAAAAAAAAAAGCTGCCTTTTTTCTTTTGTGCCTATATTCATTGTCTTGCCTGTGCCACAGCTCAGTACTTGGCTTCCCACTTCAGTAAGGCACTGCCAAGCAACACAGAGCTTATCCCTCAAATAAAATGATTAAGGGACTGGACTTCTCAGCTGCTGGAGACATACTGGAATCAGGCTGATCAAGAGAGTCCCACATATGACAAAGGAAATCAAGACAAGGGATTAGAAGGGTACAGATGTTAAAGCAAGAACAGGCTGTTTGGATGCTGATGCTGGCTGTAAAGAAGAAGGAACCATGCAGAACTAACAGTCAGCTCAGCAGTTAGATACCAACAAGACCCTAGTGAGACCAAATGGGACCATGGCAGCATATTGACACATTGATAATTGTATTAGCTTTGCAGAGTGCTGTGTGCATATGTTTCAGCCTGGGGAGAAACAGCAGGGATATGAGCTCAGTGGGAAACTGATACAGAGTGAACAAGGAAACAGTACAGAGCTTGAGGTCCTGCCCAGTGAGGCTAGCATAGGTGTAGGTGGCTTTATTTACAATGGGTTCCCTTCTCTTCTAAAATAGCTGTGGTTGCAGGAAGAGACAGCTGCCATCACCCCTGGCAGAAAACATATCTGCTACTGGCAGTCTGAACCCCAAGCTATCAAGAAGGTTTCTGCGAGGAGAAAAGCAAGCTGCAGCCCAGAATACAGGCACAGCATGGGCCCCACTCAAGAGCACAAGCATGGTCTTGTGATACCTCTAGGGGCTAGCAGTATGAACCAGACTTTGAAACTATAATAACTAAAAAGCAAGCAATTAAATCAATTAATGGGAAGGAACTGTGTCCAGGATCAAAATCGTTAATCCCTGATTCTTTTCCTCCAAACTGATCTACTTAACTTTTTCTCCCCCTCAGATCCCAAGCCGTCCTAGAAATCAGTCTCAAGTATGACAAATCCCTAGATGATTTCTTCTCCTTCCTGAGTGCTGCACCAACCTGTGCCTTTTGTGGCAGCTCAGCCCATGGCACCTTGCAAATAATCAGGGGAAACAGCCTTTTTCCAATGATAAAACCTATATCCTAACACACAGAAGAGTGATATTGCTGCCAGATGGCTGGAAACTGATGCTGCAGAGAAACTGCTAATGGAAGCAAGATATTTGAGTGTATTAAAACTGTATGAAGGGAAGTACACAGACCCCTACCTATAAACAGTCAGGAAAAAAAAGACCATATTTCTGAGTTTCACAACAACAGGTGATTTGACATCATCAAGACATGAGCACCCCCGTGTATTCTTGTCTCCCTCTTGCAAAACAAAGCAAAAAGAAATCCTTAGAGTGCTTCCTCCTTAAAGAAGCCGAAAGCCTTCAGTACTGTAAGAAAGAGAAGAGGATCTCTGTAGATTACCAAGTCCTGCGTTTAGCAGGAGACTGGACTATCATCAGCCCTAGATAAGGTTTGCTCTGCTTTTTTCCTTGAAAACATCCAAAATGGAGAACTCCCTGCTGTCTGGTGACTTGTTCAAGTGCTGCACTATTTCCCAATGAAAACATATTTCCAGCGCTCCAGCTGAATCTCCCAGTCCACTATGCATGTCCATGGCATTTTATTTTGCTACCTATACATAAGCATTTGGCTCTGCCATCAGCTACCCCTGGCAGTAGTCACAGGCTGCCACTTCATCACTCCTTTGTTTCCTCTCCATTAGACACAGGAATCAAAGGTCCTTCAGCCTCTTCTTGTAGGCCATGTGCTCTAAGGTTCTTGACTGCCCATCTTCTGGATGCCCTCCAGCTCTTCCACATCCTACTTCAACTGGAGAACTCAGGATTGAATAACAGCCTCTCCAGCACAAAGTAAATATGAAAAATAACTAATCTCAGTCTACTGTCCAGGCATCTCTTGAAGCAACCCCATATCTAGCTTGCTTTGTTGGCAATGACAGCACACACTGGATTCATATGTGACCTGGTGTTTACTGCCTACACCAAGTCCTTTCCTCAAGCAATAAAGAAGAATAGAAGACATATTTTGAGATGGTGTTTAAGCTGGGAATGTTTAAGCTGGGTGTTTAAGCTCCAGAATGTCCATGGCCACATGGACACAATAAGACAACTTATAGCCCATTGAGAAGACAACTGTTAAAAGAGGGGTGTTCTGGAAGCATAGAGAAATGGGTGAAGAAGAATATTAAGAGCAAAGGCAAGCACGACATGACACTCTGGAGCAGATCAAGATAAAGCTCTGTTTTAGTAACCACTGGGCATTAATTCTGCTCCAAATAGAAACGTGTGACTGAAGACAAGTTCTTGAGATTTGGTTTTCAATTCTTTGAAACTCATAAAACCACCAAACACCAGCTAGGAAACTGTTGTGCTTCCCTTCTACCAGTGTGTATTCATTCAGGAACAGTGGTACTCAAGGCTCTGGGAGAAAATTCCTCAGCTGGTACAAACCACAATGCCAGCAATGAAATTAACCCAGCCAGGCATCCACACAGGTCTTGCAATTTTGCTCATTGTATTAAAAAAGCTAACTCCAGTTGCTCCACCATTCTCACACTGGTGTCTTCTATTTCTGACTACTCCAGTTAATCCTTTATTCCCCTTCCCAGAAATCTATATGAAATTTTGCTGTGACAAAAGTTTCCATACTAAACTGGCCACATAAGTTCCCTAGATGTGAAATGGCTCAAATCTGGCAGCATCCAGGAAGACATTACAATGCCCATCTATCTTCACTGCACCTTCTCAAAAGAATATGTGGGGAGCTGGAAGAGAGGAAACAAATCATCAGCACAGGGAATTTTTGGAGTGAAGGAAGAACCAAATTCTTAATGTATCTAGAGACAATGACACTGATGCATTTCAGCCATTCAGCTGGCAAACACTTGCATTCTGCTTTTGAACTACACTAGGGCAGCTAGGCCATAGAGCTTGTAACTGCACATGCAGCTCTGTTTATCAAATGCTCTCTAATAGTAGCTACCACTATTTCACAAGTCTGAGGCAAAGCATGTCCCCACACACAACTAAGCCTCTGCTAGGCATTTCAGCATGCCTTTGCTCTGCAATGCACATATTTTTATTTCAAAGTAACACAGCTGCCAACACATTAATCATTCCATGGGGGCCTTCAGCCCCCCAGCCCCTTAAGTGCTTCATTACCTCCAGTGCACTCCTGCAGAGCTCACATCCCAGGTAAGCTGTGTGAGCACAGGTCTCTGTCAGCTAAAGGCGGCAGACTGAATTGCAGGAGATCAGAACCCATGCAAATCAGGTCTAACAGTCTATCTACCATAACTCTTCCTTCCCACAAGTTTAGCCTCATTTATTGCAAAATATCTAGGACAAAAGGCAAGACAGCAACAAGAAACCACCTTTGAGACTGAAATTATTGCATGTTTCTTTTCATGAGATCCTGTGGGAGAGAAGATGCTTGCTCCTCTGCATGGACTCTCTAAGGAGCTATGGAGACCAGACGAATAACATTAACCGAGGCACCTGAGCTGTGTGTACATCCCCAAAGCTTTCTTGTTTTTAAGTTAGAAACCGCTGCCTTAAGGCATAAAAATACTATGTTTTGAAACTGTATTATGTTCTTGGCACAGCAAAAAAAAAATAAATTGCAAATGCAACCAGTACAGAAACTTGAGCTGCCCTTTGTTTTTGCAGGACTTAAAAGACTAAGGAGAAAACCTAAGCAACAAATTAAACTGATCATTGGAAAAATGGAGTGTCAGGACTAGTATGCAAATACTTTTTTTTGAAACTAGCTTGCACATATGAAGGCATAACCTACCCTTTGAAGTTTCTAGGTTGCTCCCATCAGGTTCCTTGAGATAACACTGCTGGAGATGTCATCCTGAGAATCAATACCAAGGCAAGTCCCTTTTTAATGCAAGCTACATCAGGGCCATTTTTTGTGAAGCAACACCACAAGCGAACAGCTTCACCTGCTCTCTTCATGCCAGCTCTGCCCTTCCTGCTATGCAACCCCTCTACAATCCATTGCCTTTCCAACTGAAGCTATGATCTAATGGCTTATAATGATGCAGAAAAGCTATTTAATCATGCAAGGAATACAAATATATACACATGTATGCATACACATGTGCACATCCCTGCTTTTTTGATTCTACATAATTTGCTCAGGAAACTGGTAGAGGGAAAGAATAAGGAGAGGAACCAACAGCTGCTCACATGAATCAACACTTCCAGGCTCTCTCTTTTGCAGCTCATCTCACTCATACTTGTGGTTTCAACATGTGATTCACATTAGGCCCCTCTGCCCACCATTTGATGGTTCTGCTAAACAGATGTGAATTTATTCAGTTACAGAGCCTGCTCTTTACACTGCCTCTTTGTAGAACAGATGTTTTTTTCTTGTTTTCCTGCTCAACAATAT
Source organism: Agapornis roseicollis (assembly GCA_002631895.1). Lineage (NCBI taxonomy): Eukaryota > Metazoa > Chordata > Aves > Psittaciformes > Psittacidae > Agapornis > Agapornis roseicollis. The sequence continues at coordinate 141,487 of NDXB01011034.1, forward strand.
ACAGATAACAATCATACTCAGCACACAGGTTTGCCTGACGATTTCATATGAAAAAGAACAACACATGAATGTAGACATGATCTCACAGGAGCTCTTCAGCAGCTAGGACACACCATGAGAGGCGATCGTACTGATGGAGAATGCCAAACTGCAACACCAGCAGCATTGAAAGAAGCTCAAGAGCTCTAGGATTCCTGAGGCCAGACCCATAAATTCAGGCAAATGAGAGAAGCATGCTGCACCTAGCAGGGTACAGAAGATACAACTTCACCAACTGCCCATCACAAAGCATCACAAGAACCATGGAAGAGCAAGCAGAAGGGCAATCTCCTGCAACATTCATGGGGACATTAAACCATGTGCATCTCCGGGGACTCCTCAGCATGGTGAAATAGCCTGGAAAAGCTATTCACTCCCTGTGTGGGCATTCTTCTTTCTGCACTGAGAGTGCCTTTGGCAATGGATGAAGCAGAACTGCACAAAGGCCCTCTCAGAGCAGAATAAGACTGCCCACATGAGAAGTATGCTCAGAACAACTATTGCACTTTAAATTCACACCCTGACTTTGTTTCACAATACTCTCCCTGTGCAGAAAGGCCCTAGGCTTCAGATTTAATTTCTGTCCGTATTATCAATAGCTGAGCACTGCTCCCATCTGAGGGTAGAATATGGCCTATACAAGAGCCCAAAGTACAATCTGTGAGAAGAAGGATGAGCTTCACACTCACTTTACACTATCCTGTATATGGAGGTACCTCTATATTGCTTTTATAACTGAACACTGATGACTTCATCCCAGAAAATGGCCCTGCTATGTGGGTAAATCATCTCTGCTTTACCACAGAAATGATGCACAGTATATGTGTACATGATGCACATGAATGTCATGCCCACTCCTCTGCAAGGATCTAATCTCTTTCAAAAAACTGCAGCCCCTCATTCACAGCTTCACCCTTTATGCATTGCCCACCTGTTATAAAAATGACCTCAGTTTTTAGGATAATCTACTTAGGACTTTCATTAACTGACCAGGAAAAGAGAAGTTACACATGTACACAAACACTTTAAATGTGGTTACATAAAAATTTTGTTATCTGGAGAATGAGACTCCAAGTTTCAGAAGGGAAGCAAAAGTAGAATTCTCTGCTTAAAAGGCACCCCAGGACATGGCCATTAACATCCCTCCCTTGGGATCCTAAAGGTGAAATGCTACAATATATGTGCAGCTTTCTTTTGGGCACGTGTTCATACAATTGAGTAATATGAAAAATCCAGTAGCATTAGGCAGCTTTTTTTTTTTTTTTCTTTTTACTGCCTAATAGAATAAAGGAGAATAAGTGGGACTGAAGAGGCCAGGTGAGTTCGTGCAGGGTGAGAGGCACTTCCAGCTACAAAGCACCTCGTGTAAGAGTTTTTTCTTTCTTTTTTTCTTGATAAGCTCTGAGCTACCACAATGTAATTTTAATTCCTATTAATGACCATGCTATCTGAATATCTGTATATAGATCAGACACCAGAACTTCACTTTTTTGTACATCTTAAGAAGCAGCAAAGCAAATCACTGTGAAAGAGAGACTTTCATAAGCATAAAGTGAATTTATGTGCCCAATTCCCAACGGCTGGCTGCCTAACCTTCAGTGTCAGCTTTCAATAACTTTCTCCCAGCAGCCAAACAATGTGTTTTCTTTCCTTCATATAAGTAAAATGAAATTCTCTCCTACTTCATCCCACCTGCTCTCCAAACCTGGTAGGGTTGGTGCATCTGCTGTGGCAGGACTAGACAGAACACAGGATCAAAGAACAGGGCTCCCCAACCATATCTTTGGGTTATGCAGGAAATCTTTCCAGGTGTCACTCTCCATCTGCATCCTCCCTTCCATGTCACCTCCATCCAGGCTCTGGGGACAACATTAAACCCCTTCTTTAAAATACTTTGAGCTCAGAGACAAAAAGTGCTCTGTAATGGCTATCCCACTGCACAGTGCACAGGGCTGAAAGACATCTAGAATGCAAAGTACAGATATATGGATTCCAGTGGAGGGCTAAAACTGAGGGGTAGTTGGAGCTGTCTCAGCTGGCAAAGGTTTATGACAGATAGCAGGGAGCTGTTCAGTAGAAAATTAAGAAAGCATTTTGAATGCTCTCCTAAAAAGGAACAAATAGGTCCAACACTCCAACAGAAGGGGATTTTTTTGCATCTCTGAATGATAGTGATTTGCTTTTATGGCCTGTGGCTGCTTGGGAAATTCAAAGCTATTTCTCTAAAGAATTCATTTGGACAAGCTTTATGGCTTTGATTAGTTAACTATTTTTTAATGCTAATCCACCCCAGTGATATTTGTCCTCCTTTTTCCCATGTGCACAGAAGCACAGACACAGATAAATACTACACAAAAGCAAACATTAGCTAGATGAACAGCCAGAAACAATGACATCCAGAGCCCATAACCAAACACCAATATCATTTTGTTATGTTATGTTATGTTATCATATGTTATGATATGTTATGTTCTAGCAGCTCAAGATCCTTTGGCCCAGGATGACCTGCTAATGAAAATCAAGGAATCACATTTCAATGCCCAGCAGGTATAATGCTTACACAGTGATTTGGCCACAACTATTCTCACTCAAGTAAAAAAAATCTAAATAATTTCCCCTAAAAGTTGCAATAAAACATGTGGCTGAAATGCCTTATTTGAAACTTAACACAAAAAACAGCTGCAAGTAGCCCAACTGCTATCTCATCCTCCAGATGAGCAAATAAAGGTGCAGAAACAGCGATTTGCAAAGACTAAAGATGAGTCAAGAATATGTCTGAAGTTATCAGGCACCCATCATCTTACTGGAACTGCTCTCCAGTAAGACAGAGAGCAATTCCAGGCTTATAAATTAAGCACAACACTAAGCAAATCTCCATTTATAATCTCAGCATAAAAACTTGTATCCTTGTTTCTGGCACAAAAGTCTAACTGTGCACCAGGAACACACCAAGTATCTAAGCCAATAGTCAATTACCTGTCATGGTAGTGGCACCACTTTGGCATTCTATGACATACATAACAGTCAATACACAAAGATACAACCCAAGTTAAGGGACAACCCCTGCTCTGCAGATTGTTCAGTATTCAGGCTGCTACCTAAACTTTTGTTGACTGCCTTTGGGTAACAGATTCAGGGAGTATTTCCTGTGGCAGAGAATTACACAGGCTGATTACCCTCTGCAGAAAAATGAAGAAATCCTGGAAGCAATTTTCTGTCTCAATTGTTCCCAGAGCACAGGAACAATCTTTTAGCCCTCTTCCTATTTTCTACTCAATACCATCGAGGCTCAGTGGGCAGAATCCATCACGACAACACCTTGGTCTGGGTCCTGGAAACACCCATGTGAAACTTTACACATGAGTAGCCCTACTAACTTCAAACAGCATCAGACTTGCACTTGGCTGCGAAGGTTTAGAGGACAAAACTGTATCAGAACAAAATAGGTGACAAAGTCAAAGTATCTGGGAAATGTTCAGTCCTAGGTAGGATCAGGCTTCTCTCAACAGCATAACACAGATAATCAGTGTTTCTGATGCACATTTCTTAACCTAGCTCTTTCAAAATGCATTTCTAGATTTTTCAAGGAGATCAGGAAACAGCAGCTGTACCTGAGAATTGTGCATCACAGGTAGAGCTCATAAAATAACAGATCACTTTCTCAAACTAAAAATTCCGCTACTGGGAAGGAGGGATGGTGTACGGAAAAAACACAGATACTTTCTACAGGAGAAAAAAAAAACCACCACACCATTTTTAAGAGAAAAATCTAAATGCCGATGGCTTTCTACCAGCGCCTGACAGCATTCCCATGCAAAATTACCACGCCATCACTGACAGCACTTTAGGTGTGAAAAGCTGTTTTTTGTTTCCTGGAGTGCCCATGCAGACCACACCAAGGAGGCACCACCGTTCCTGTGTACTGGGGACTCCCATGCTGCACAGACTGAAGAGATTTGGTTTGGCTGTAAGATTGACCTAAGAGTGGGGAAAGGACTGGGTACTGCATACCAAACGCCACCACCCTACTTATGTGGCAGCAGTGACTCCAACTAGAAATTTTTCAGTATTTTGACAACAAATACTTTTCACCCAGGTAGACACCCATGCTCAGCATTATTCAATCAGAACTTTATTTTCCATCCAAGAGAGTTTTGATAGAAAATGTTCCATTTGCCCTAATCAATGGGGCTTAAGCATCAGTCAAAATATTTTCTTGAACTGAAACCTTCAGTGCCAGAGTGGGAGAACAAGCTCTTTAGATAATCTGTCTCCAAAGGCAGGAATTGACCTTTTTTTAACAAAGGTAACATTTAAAATACTGTTACTTTTTCAGCCAATGCTGCTGGGAGAGAGGGAGGGAAGGGGGCTGCAGGCCTGCTGCAGAATCTCATGGCCAATCTTAGTATCGCTTAATTTTCAAATGAGGAATGTGATAATAAACAACCTTTCCCTTGTACACAAACATTTCTAATTTCATGCCCTGCTAATCATACATCTGTTAGAGCTCCTTTTCTATCCGCTGCAGTAACAATAACAAAAGAAAAGTCATCGCACTAACAATATGGTTTGTTTAAAATGAAAATTGAATAATAATCGTCCTCTGCAGCACGAGGGAATGCAGCAAGCAGCAACACTTGCTCGATGGAGATGACAACCACATGGTTTCAAAAGTGACAACTTCACTCCATCTTGCCACTGGCCCTTGCTGCTGGCAGCCCCTCTCTCATTAGTGCTGTTGGTATGAGAGACTTTTCGGGACTGGCTTCACCAGGTGGCATCTCTCATGCCTGGTGGTCCACACCAGGCCCCACCACCAGCAGAGTCTATCATGCCACCATTGCCTCACCCACCACACACATCTTTCCCACTTCCCTTCCCCTCTTTATTTTTTCGTCTCCTCCTCTATCATCAGGATATTACTTGTGAGAGATGCTGCAGCAATGACTCTGCCTTCCCAAATCTTTTACCACTGGTGAGACCCTGTGGGCCTCAGTGTACCAAACTTCAGACATGTTCAGCTCCCTTGTCTGTGCCTTCCACATACAAGAGTTTCTAACTAAACTGCTACTCAAAAGTGCACTTAATTATGTGATTACACCCCTGAAATCGAGTTCTGATCCTTTCAATAATGCTAGCAGAAGGACTGAGGATATTATTTAATAGACATGGCCATTTGAAACGCCAAGCTAATCAGGCTCCAAGAAACACCCACAACAAGAAGACCATCTGATTTAACTTAAGGAAGAAAGTTTTTAAGATGACACACCAGAACAGGTTGTCGAGAGAAGCTGTGGAACCCCCATTATTGGAAGTGCTCAAGGCTAGGCTGGATGGGGCTCTGAGCAACCTGGTCTACTGAAAGATGTCCCTCCCTATGGCAGAGGGGTTGCACCAGATGATCTTTAAAGTCCCTTCCAACCGAAACCATTCTCTGATTTTATGATTCTAAGATTTAGTGCCTTGTATTGCCCATACTCCTCTTTTTTGGACTGCTGATACACACCTTTTGCCTTTTTAAGTCTCCCATTCCTTAGCTGTGCTGGGCCAACTACAAATCAGAAACACTGCACTTGTAAGACCTACACAACGGTAACTCTGCAAGTTTTAATAAGCAGTAGGAATCTACCTGAAGGCCCAGGCAAGGTGGCACAAAGCTATTATGGACAGAGGTACATGGCTCTGCTACACCTTAGATTCCTTTCTGGCCTCCAAGTCTTCATGTGAGCATACCAAATCTTTTCCTTCCAGAGGTGTTTTCTAAAGCCTAGATGTTTTCTAGACCTACATAAGCTCTCCCTTGTCTTTATCATGAAGTGCAGTTTTTTGAGTTTTTGAGGTTTTTTGAGTTTTTGAGGCTTTAGGGAGACTTGAGGGCTTTACTAATATCAATTAATTACTCCCATTTTACAGATAAGCAAACAAAAGAACAAAAAAGAAAGGGGGGGGGGGAATATTCTGCTCTAAATTCACAGAGGGGGTTCAGAGACAAGCACACTCCTTGACCTGGGTCCAGGGTAAGCCAAGCCACTGGGGAAGCCATTCGGCATCCCCAGCCTTCTGCCTCCTCCTCCAGGAGCAACACCAACCCTGCCCTGCACAGCAACCCCTTCAGTTCACTAAGGATGCACAAGCATCCTTTACCTCAAGTTCTTTATTTTACTTTTCCCTTCATGCTAAAGCTACAGGGATTAGCAATGTTACTGTACAAGCCAGCTTTTATTACTAAAGAGAAAGTTTTACCCCAGCTGCCCTAAATGTGGGGTTATACCTAAAGGCATCAGTGCTGTTTAGTCAGGGCTCATATACACCGGTGCTGCTGCCTGAGCCCCAACACAGCAGACTTGGGGCAAACACTGGGAACACAAGGTAAAGGTGACCCAAACCAGGCTATACCTAAGACCAGGTGACCACAGTCAGCACAAACACAGGCACTGATACATCCCATCTGTCAATATACAAAAGCATTCAGCTCTGTATCCTTCCCACCTCTAATCAAAATGCGTTCAGTCAAACAACCCTACCAGACTCTACAGTGAAAAGGGAGGGGGAAGGAATAAAAAAAGACTTTGAGCAAACGGAGACACATTTGATGTAATAGTCATATGATTAAAAAACTGTCATATCAAAGTTTCTGCAAAGTAGGAACACTCTGACAGTTCATATTTTAAAACTGACATTTTGATTCATTACTGTAAATAGCACTCTGTATTAAATATTGTGACAAGGCATACAGTGTATTTTTTTTGAGCTCTATAACATTTAGGAAGTACTGGGGCTTTTTTAATTTTTTTTAAAGCATGTATAATATCAAAAGCAGTTAAAGCAGAACTCCAAGATAGCTTCTAGAGGAGAGAATCATTATTTCTGAAATAACCTACTTCCCTGCCATCATCTCAAGCACTTCTGGGAACTTAGGCCCACAAGGATCTTAATGTACTGTTTGCATAATAAAATAGGGAAATGTCTCACAGAACAAAAGAGCTATAAGGAAAGTGGCTACATTAAATAATGTAAAATTACTCACTACCAAATCATCCTGAAGTTGGCATAAGAGGAAGAACACTAAAAGGTGCTGAATTACCACTCAGAGTATCGAGAGTCCAGGTTCATAACTAAGATAAACAATGTGATGTCCAAATAACTGCCCAAACGTGTATCTTGCTTATCTCCTCAGTCTTTAGCCTATGTTTTGTCCTCTCTACTGCCTCACAACTCATGCTTATGTCTATAGAGAATAAAAGAGACTTTATGGGCCGAAATGAGGGCTGGGGACACATAAGCAGCAGGACCACCTCTTCTAGCAATGGTACAAACTCAGACTGATCGAACCTGCTCATGAAACCATTCCTGAGTTCAGTTGTTGCCTGTCTTTCCTGACACTCTAAGACCATAACATCTTTCTCAACACAGCTCTGTTTTGTCTATTTAGACCATGAACTCTTACTGACAGGAGGTAATGTGTATGCCTGTGCAAGGAGACCATAGCCAGTCCCCTAAGACCTTCTGAACCTAGACATGGGCAGAGAGCTACTACAAACTGCTGCAGCCCGGCACAGCTGTGCCCATTGCAGGCAGAGATATTGCTGGCAGCACTCCCTCACTGCCAGGGCAATCAGGAAAGAATGTCTAGATGGAGCTGTCAAAGACTTCTTCTTGCACAGGGGTCCACAGCAGCGCAACTCAAACTGTAGGGATGCTGTGAGCCACCAGAACAGACAAACCAACCAAGACGACTTAATCCCCTTACCATTCCCTGCCAAGTTCCTACCAGCTTGTGGATCCCTTTTCATGGATCACCAGTATCAAGGCAAACAGGACTGGGCCCATAAGTAGCAATGACAATGTTTTGCATCTTCTCAAAAGCAGCCGCAAAACAGAGAAATTAAAAATAATAGCTCCAGCTGACACAAAAAAAACCTTGATGGAACAACAGAGGAAAACCAGAGTCTGCCTAGCCTGTTTTCAAGATGCTCAGGTGTTCCGAGGACTGCAGTCAAGGGCTTTAGAAAGAAAAATGTTTACCATTATCATTACTTGCAGTCAGCTGCAAGTGGAGCTCTGGGCTCAATCTACTGAAAGAATGGATATGCTGCCATAAACACAAGCATGGAGCCTAGCCTGGGACATGGTGAAGCAGTCATGCACACTGAAGATGGATCACAACACTGTTTTAACAGGGGTCTGATCCAGCACAGACAGCAGCTCCCCAGAAGCTGGGGAACTGCTCACTCATCACTCACTTGCTGGAAATCTTGTGGATGTGTCTGCATGCCAGCAAGTGTGGTAGTAGTAGTGGTCTAGCCAGACACCCAAAACATATTGGCACCACTATAATTTGTCCATTCACCAATATGTTTTCCTAAAAACACCCATATGCTTTTCCTGCAGTTCCCATATGCTTTTGCAAAGAGAAACAAAAACATTTTGTTAGTTGTGAGCAATTGATCGCCACATATTTCACAGAAGTCAAGTAGAATAACAACAACAAAAAAAGCAGTCAGATGCTTCCCCCTCCCTTTCCTCTCTGTTCATGGAGGGAGCTGTGAAGAGCAGGAAAAAAATTCAGCCCACAGCAAAATACATACAGAGCTCATTTTTTGCACTGCAAGATATTCTAGGAATTACAGGAGGAATCTTCATTAAAAACAGGCTATCAAAGATCTGGCAGCCACTGGCATACCAGACAGTAATTCAGTGTTGGGTGTTCAGCTCTGTGCTCGGCACTAGATCGGGTCCTCACCATGGGTAGGGCAGCCCACAGGAATCCGGGCTCCTGGAGACATACGTTAAACAAGCCTGTGGTGCAGGGGACAGTGTAATAAAGAGATTACAACATTTCCGATTCACAGGACAGCTCATTTGATGTCAAATCTATCTTATGCTTGCAGGTATAAAGCCCCTGCTCGTGTGTAGGGCTTCCCAGGAAGATGATGCCCTGCTAATGCAAATCCCAAAGCAGTGAGCATGCAAGAGGATCAGGCAGGCTGATCGGTTCAATGGAGCAGGCACATGGGTGTACAAGTATGCATGTGTCAATGCTGGAGCATGTGGGAACCATAGCTGTTCAGTTAGAGACTCATTAAGAAATGTGATAGACCCGAGGCCAGCATTTAAAGGGGAGAAGTGTTAAACATTTCTCTGGAGAAAGATTCATGCATGTTCTTCTTTACACAAATAAAATTAAAGAGAGAATCATAATATAGACAAATCAATTAACTTTCGAAAAGCCAAGGGCACTGCATGCAAGAACAGTTGAGAGGAGCAGAGCTTTGTTACAGGACACTTGAAACTGTGTGTAGCCTTTCTTCCCTGGAAAAGATATTCAGCTACTGCTATATGAAGTTCTGATATCAGCCCTGTCTTCTTCATGCTCACTGTTATGGGAACACAGTTGCTTCCTTCCCAAAATGGTCATACACGTACCTGCATATCGCTATAACACTATGCATGAAGGGCTTGGGATCATCTTTGTGAAGAATACAAAAAATACACCAAGGGCATATGTCAAGGACTACTGCAGTGCTTGACTTGACAGGTACAGCAGTAAGGTAGGAGTCTGAGGCTGACTGTCTATGTAAGACACCCAGAACCGCATGCACCCTACTACGAGAATATAGATTTTCTGTGTCCTACTGTTCTTCCACAAATTTAATGTGGAATTTAAATTTTGTAAAGTTAGTGTTCTCTTACAGTGATCTAATCTCACACAAGTGTAATGAGAGGCCAGATGTAACAGGTCAAGAGGCCAGTTTTCCACTGAAACAGAGCTGAAAACTCAGTCAAGAGACGAGAAATCAACCTCTTGCACAAGACACTGAGTATGAAACAATTTGTCAGAGACAGCTTGCTTGACAAGATACATTTTATGGCACATTATTGCTCTGAGAAGAGTTGTAGGCACCTGAACATCTGACTTCACAACTCTCAAATATATTGATGTTATTGGTTAAGTTTTGAATAGAAAGAAAAACTAACACTGTCCCACCTAGTTAACAGTCTGTCAGGATGGGCTTCTTCCTAGATTCCATATTTACAGCAACCCACTGGAACAATTTATTAGACTTAGCCAGGAAAGCTGCTGCAGAAAGAGTGAGACTAAAAGAAAAGCTGCTATTAATCTTCCATAACCCAGCAACTGGGAAGACCAGGCCTTGAACCAAATTGTCCCCTCTCGCTATTAATCTCCTGTCCTCTATTCATTAATGCCTTGTCTGTCTTTGTCCTTCAACATTTATTAATGTTCCCACCTGCTTGCAGCAAACAGTGGGCTGAAACCTCATCTAGCAATAAAAATTACACATTAAAAAAACAAAACACCAACAACCAAAAAAAAAAAACCACCCCAAACAAGTAAAGCAAAATCAACCCACCCCCAAAAAAACACAAGCCCCCACAAAAAAAACTATAAACTTATGTGGCTTCCAGCACTTGTACCATGCATGGCCTTCTGGTGCTGCCACTTGGCGCAAGGAACCATCACCACAGCAAAGACTTCCCAGATCCACCACACCCTCCTAAAACACATCTCCTACAGAACTTCATCACGGCCATTGAGCTGTTCTAAACCAGAAACCAGCAATTCCTGTTCATTTGTTATACACTTCCCAACAGGGAGGGCTGCTCACTGCTGTCTTCCCCCAGTTGACTTTGTAGCACTTCTTTTGGCTCTTGGGATGGCACATCTGAGAGAGGCTCGAGGACAAACTTACTGCTCTGACACTGTTCCTTTACTGCAGCCTTATCCTTGCTGCAACTCAATCATCCTATCATGGGATAGGCACAAAGCACAATTCATGTCATAAACATAATCTGGCAAGGGACTCCTACAAGAGTTTGAGGTAGTTTGTCAGGATGATCTTTAAAGTCACAGTTAAATGTCTCCAAGTGAGTTTGATGGAACTGGCAATTCTGAAAGAATGAATTAATTTGCTCCTCACATAATTATCTATTCAGGTTATTCTTAATAGGCTTATATCCTTTCCCGCTTTTGTCCACTGAAGCATGGTTAGATTAAAGCTTGTAATACAGCCAGCTCTCCATTACCAGCTGGGAGCATATCCAGGCTGCAGAGAGGCATGCCATGGATACAGTGTGAGTTAAGGTCCATAAGCAAGAAAGTCTCATTCAAAAAGAAGTCAAAATAATATGGTTCACAGGACCATGCAATCATTCCCATGCAACACACCCATTCCCAGAAGGGCCTGCATGTTTGCTGCTTCCAGACCTGGACCCAGAAATAGTAAAATCACCTCAAGCCTCCTGTTTAGGCTGGCCTCCCACCACCCTGAGCTTTGGTGAAATGACCATCACTTGCTGAATGACGAAACATGGTCTCAGGATCTTCCCACTCCCTCTATATTCAGCAGCTGGCAAAACCCCTGTGACCTGATCCATTCCTCACCTGGAAGCAAGGTGGCCCTGTCAGGCACCCAGGCAGATGTATGACAAGCTTTTCCAAGGAACCTCTGTGGGTGCAAACGGAAAGATCAGAATCAATGTTTTGTTCATTGTAAAAGCAGAAAGTGAATCAAGCTGGCTGTAACACCTCACCAAGAAAACAGCCCCAAAATGGTCCTTAATGCCAGTTACCCTCCTGTATTGAGAAGACCATAGCTTTTTTGCCCCTCTGATACAACCCATGTTTCAGTCTGTCCCTTTTTTGATCCATGTGTTTTTCATTTATTTGTAGATTATATCAGAGCAAGCAGAGAAACTGAGGTTTATTTGGGAGAGAAGCTACTTGTTTCAAATCACTGTAGAGCTTGTGAAAGGTACAGGGTAACAGGTAACAGGTTACAAAGTCCCTTTCAAAGCCTGACTAAACATCCTTCTGCTTCTCATGCTTAAAGGGCCTCTAAGACGAGACCTCCTCCACTGCTCAGGCCAATGGTGAGCCATGCCCACAGCACTGGCTTTGCCATGCTAGCACCAAGAAAAACTGGAGCTGAGAAGGGATACATTAAACACACAGCAACTGTGGAAAAAGCGGTAGGGTGAGACAGCTTCAGCCCTTGCTTCGTTTTGGGTGCCTCCAAGGATGCCCAGCTAAAAACAAAACCACATGTTTTTCTGTTACCACAAGCTGCTTTCAACCAGCAGTCTTTCTTACTTCCAGCTTATTGATATCTAGCCTACTCTGGTATTATATGTTTCCTTTCATCTCAGTCCTGAAAAAGAAATAAGCAAGCTTAAAAAATACTAGCAATGATTAGTGGAAACTCCAGTTCACCTCCACCTGCTCCAGTTCTTCCAGCCCATCATATTTCTGGCTACCCCAGGCCCACAGGCTCCTCCTAACTGCATCCTCAACCACATTTTCCTGAAGTCAAATTATCTCTTAACAAGCATGTCTCAGATTAGCCAAGGAGTTAAACATCGCTGAACAGGAGGAGAGACATATCTAGCCAGTCACATAAATTATTTTTTAAGAAAACCAGGCTGAAGCCAACTAGCCCAACCATTAACAGTCTTTGCTCAGGAGAACCAGGTCTGGCAGGACAGCATCTTCACCCTCCTGGTCAGCAGTGGAGAAAGGAGAGCACAGAGGAGAACTGCAGCAGTTGCTTCAGATCTACACCAAAGCCCAAGAAGCACAGAGAAATCCGTTGAGGACCTGCCCACACACACTGGATATTCCTTTCGTATTTGCTGTGACAAAAAAGTCATGCTAACATTTTTGCAAGCACTGGAAGCCCATATCAAGTAACAGCAAAGAGGCAGACAGGTGTCCTGACCAGAGGACACAGCATATGTTAACAGTTTGGAATTTATTATTATTGTTAATTTTTAAAGGGGGAAACAAATCCCAGAGATTTTTTTTGTGCATGATACATTTTCTGCTCCCTGTTTGATGTTGCTTTCAGACTTGAGACTTCAAATAGCTAACACTAACCTCAAGCCTGCTTTAAACTAATGCCCCTTATGTGACCAGAAATGAATGCATGATGAATCACTTATGCCACACACAGTGGGGGTGATGAGCGGTGGTCCATGTGTCCCAATTGCTGTGTGGACACAAGTACACTGGGGGAAAGGAGATTCCAGCTCTCTCTGCATCACAGCCTGTAATTCTGGAAAGCACAATCTTCAGGTCAACAGCCCAGCCACAAGTAGTCACAGAGGACAACGTAGCTATTGGCATTTTCTGCAAAGTATGCGTATATATAATCTGCGTAGGCTGCACTTCCATCCTCTCTGCCTGCTTTTGGGAGATGCTTAAGAGAAGTTGCATTTTAATTACTAGTCCAAATCAAGGGAATCTGATTTTGACAGCAACTGGAAGAGAGCAACTCAAAGTTACAGACTTCAGGGTATGTGGGTCCCTGGTCTTCACTATTTTGCTGACATTACTGCTTCCAGAAATTAAGTCAAAACCCCACTTAACATCAGAGAGGTTTGAATTTGCATCTAAAGTGCTGCCTAAGCCTCAGTTATAATAAACAGATACAGCTCCACTGAAATCAAAAGCGTTATTCTGATTTTTTCTGGTTACAGATCTACAGACCCATAAACATTACAGCTCATCCAACCTCCAGCTAAATATCTTCTAATACAAGACCATTATCTTTGTCAGATTGATTGGGATAACTTGTTTAAAGTACTCTTGAAGACTCATTAGCATCATTGGGTTTTGGTGGTTGTATTTTAAGAATAAATCCCAGTAGCTATTAAACACTTGAAAAAGGCATGTTAACAATTTACAAACAAAGCTCAAGTAGAGACATAACTATGGTTTTCGATTTTCATTTTGAAATTGCTAAAATGGAAGGAGAAAAGAAAACAGAAAAATGAAACTGAGCTCTGCACACACACTGAAAAATCACCCATATTATTTGACAGATAATGAATTAAAAAGAAATACAGAGATAAGGGAAGCAAAATCATGCTAGAAAAACCCAATCCTCCCCTTTTTCTGAGCCTTACTAAATTATATTTCAGGTATAGCAGACAGACAAGATGACTTCAGGAAATACAATTCATCAGACATCACTTGCCAAAACAGCTGATGTCAGGTAGGGCTCCTCTCCCTTGAGCCTTCCTCGCTTTCCTGTAATAGAGCATCCCAGTGACAAGCTTGTGCTGACTATGCTCCCCAGCAGCAGAGCAATGCTATTGACTAGTTTGACAGCTTGCTATCCAGGGGTGGATGCTACTGACCATCACAACATCCATACCAGACCCATGGCTGTCATCTTTAAACTATCTCACCAAATGAACTGGTTCCCTTAGGCAAATAATGGATGGGGAGGCCTTTTGCTACAACCAAGCTCCTGTTCAGATTGTTGTGTTGCCACAGCTTTGTTGATTAAAGAGAATCTTGGTTTATTTGTTTTTTTCACAGCTGTCCTGCCCAAATCATACTGCCAAGCATCAATTATAAGTCAAACCTTGGACAGGGAATGGTGGAAGAGTTACTTGACATTTTGCAGAAAATCCACAGGCATCCCAGGGCCTGTCACAGGGTTCAGGTGCTGATTAGGAAGGGCAACTAACCCCATCCACAAAGAAGGCTTTTTTAGCAGCTCCTCAACCTGTGAGCCTTCTGAAGGAGCTGCCCTGACCAGCATCACAACCTGGGTCAGGCAGACGGAAGAGAGGTAGTGAACTGTTCTGTTTCCTCACCTGATTTCCATTTCATTCATTGATCACTCAAGGCAGGGAAATACTCCAAGATCCTTGTGCTTGGGTGTCTCTTGCTTCAGAAGCAGTTTTGCAAGCCATCGCATTAAGCAAGGGGCTAGCACTGACAGATCCTGTGCTAGGAGAAAAATGAAGGCACTGTGGTGCCAGCCTATCTCTCTTAGCCTTCAGGCTGTAGGATGGCAGTAGATGGGAGCAATACATCCCAGCTGCATTTCAGGGCTGGCACATCACCACACTTAGAGGTATGGCTGGGATACCAGAAAGGTGCCTGCACTGACCACAGCTCTCTGGTGCCCAAAAGGAAAAGGGCAGAGAGCAGCACAGCCACACAATACACACCAACCATCAGTGTTGGGTGATGGCGGACAGGGACATTTACAGCTCCCACAAGATGCACTCTATTTTAATTCCCTTCTGCTCTTCCAGCCCTGGATGCAACCTTAAAAATCCAGACATCTAGCCCACATGTTGCTATCCCAGCTCAATGAGTAGAGAATGAGCTCAATTCTTCCAGTCAAATGGGAAGGAACAAAAAAAAAAAAAAACCAGTAGTAGTGGTGGTAGTAATAGTAGTATTTTGTTAAAATCAAACAAAAATGTCCCCAGGAAATCAGACAAAACAGGAGAAGGGATACAGAGAAGTCTCTGTTACTGCTTCAGTGGAAGATAGATATTGCTGGCTGCAACCAAAGGTAACTCAGGTGCAGGAAGAAAGCTGTCACAGTTTGCCAATGTCATGCTCCGTGGTACTGTCTTCCCATACCAAAGTGCTATGGAACTGCAAGAGCAGCCCATCTGGGAGAGGATGTTCAGACACACTGCTTACTGCTCCCCAGCACTAGAGCTGCATTTGCAGAAACAGCAGATGTGAGACAATGATCACACTCATTCTTCTTGCACTGCAAATCAATAGCCAAACCACAAGTACCCAGGTGTACAGGGCACCATAAGTACCCAGGGGTACAGGACTGTTGGTGCCCAGGTATGCAGGGGACACCAGACCTTGACCCAAGCCCCTGCCATGCAAAGTATCTCCAATAAGCAGGGGCCAGGTTTGCTCCCTACCTGACAAGGGCCCTCTTTCCACCATCTGAGTCTCCCCACTGCTATGTAGGAGCTTCCCAGGGAGACCAAAGCAATAGTCAGGCACAGCTCAAATAAGCACCTGGATCCACAAAAAAAAAAAAAAAAAAAAAAAAAAAAAAAAAAAAAAAAAAAAAAAAAAAAAAAGATTAAATTCTCAAGCTACAAAACTATGTTTTAGCAAAAGTGCAATTGAACTTCATGTACTTGTTACATTTCTAAATATACTCTGGTTGTCAAGACAACAAAGAGACTGATGGATCTCTAAAGTGTACTGTATCTATTTAATTGTCAGCATTTCAAACCAACTTGAGGAGGGAAAAAAATGCCGTGTGGTAAGTCTAATTGTCATGGTTACCACTGGCTAACCCCATAATAAATATATATATATATTCTAGCTAAATGTGCCAAGCCATGTGAAGAGCAGATGGGAGACATTCTCATTACTGCGACAGCCTCCACGGGAAAACTAAACTTGAGGAAGGACGCGAGAGACTTAACAGAGATCTCAGACACAACAGACATCGTGGGCTGCATCATCCCAGTCATTTGGCAGCAGCCGCTCAGGCTTTTCCACAGTGCTCATTCGCCCTATGTGTGCTGGGACAACCCATGGGGCTGGAGCTTCCTAACTTGCAAGCGTTCCTGTTTGGGGATCTCACCCCTCACCCAAAATAGCCTGAGATGTGAGTTGTTATTCCTTAAAAGCCTCTGACAGAATCTAATGTGTAACCACCTTGGTTTTGCACTCCCACTCAAACTCACTGGCTCCCCTTCCTTCAGGCAGCCCATGGGCATTGCTTCAGCAGGAGGATGCTATGGCCCAGCCCTTCTGCTCTTACATTGTTAAGAGCTACAGCAAGGTCTATGTCCAGCCTTGGAGAAGAGAAACAAGTGGAAAGAAACAGCCAGCCACTTCTCCAAATATACCAGCCTAAGGCTGATATGGGAAACACCATGCACCCTCAGCCAGCTTCTGCACCTTGTTTGACAAGTGACATGCAGAGCTCTGCTATTGACATCAGGTCCCTCCTGAAAGAGACACTTCCCAAAAAAAAACCCCAAACATTGGCTTTTCATATAGAAGACATCCACAACAATCTCTGAGATACCTATCTATGTATAAAACGATTGTGACTCTCCTTCACTGACCAGAATTCATCCACCTATGCTCAGTTCTCACTTCCCTTTCATTAAACCAAAATTCAAGTTGCAGGAGAAAGGCACACGTTTCCTCAAGGTATGAAAAAGCAATGGAAGACAACTCATGTTCACTGGTGAGCACTGATGTCAATAAACAGTCAAGTTTCCAATTAGTCTGAAGCTTCCCAATGTTTCTGAGAGAAACCAAATCTAAGTCAAATCACCCTTAGAAATCTCCCTGGAGCTGTTTCAGTCCTTCATAAAGATAAAAGCTTTCTCTCTCTGCTGTCATACACTTTCATGGAAACCATAAGGCACTGCCTAAAACCATCTCTAGGAGAGCCACAAAGTAAAACTGGATCTGGTTGGAAAACACTACTTAAGAGAAACACCACCTTCCAGGCAGCTCAAGCATCACGTTTGAGTGCGTGATGATTTTCCCTGGAGCTTGCCCCTGCTTATCACCAAGATGAACAATTTCATGCCTACCAATATAGTTACATGTGGTTCACCCTTGCATACTGCTTCACACAGCGGTCTGTGCACGGAGATGGGGAGCAAACACCAAAACACAAAACAGAAGTAGCATACGAGTGTTATTTTCGGTATTTATGTGACAATTATTTCAGATACTACTATGGTCAGGAGCTAAAATGGAGTCTTGGGCACAAAGAAGCCTATGTCTCAAGTCAAAGGGACTTAAAGGCAACTGTCTTTTTACAAGTATTTGGGTACACCCAAAGTGAAGCACTATCAACATTTTGTCCCTAAATACCTAAATAATTTTGAAACTAAGCATTACCCATGAGGAACTTTTAAAAGATCATAGCCTTTATGAAAGCTATATCCAGAACTTAACTGAGCTGAAATCCCAAACAAGTGAAAGCTTAAAATGAGGCTCCAAAGTGTGTATATCAACATCATATGGGTACAGGAAACTAACTTTGGTTTTCCTGTTACTGAAAGTGCTTGCCTAGGGCACCAGGCTCTTACAGTTATGGCTGTAGGACAACTATTACATTCTGTTCTAATAAAGCACATGCTCTCTGAAGCAAACTCCCCAGGATGACTCTGTTGCTTTGGCACAAATGGACTCATTTGGTTGAGATAAAAGGACGCTCCCTTGCATCATTATATTTTTTTTTTTTTTTGTAAGATAGAGAAACAGTTAATTTTGCTAAATGAATGTTCTGTTGCCATGACTTCACTGCAGACAAACACAAAGCCATCAAGCTCCTTTTCCTTGGGGGTTGTTGCTTTTTTTTAAACAGGTATTTGATCATCTTGATTTTCTTGCTTCTTTTCCCAGCATCTGCATTTCTAGCATTATCCCATAGTCAGACAGATACATAATGGCTATAGCTACTCCCTAAATTAGAGAGATATTTCTGTTCATATTCATCCCCTCATTATCTTCCTCTGCCAGCTATGCCAATGTACCCTCTGTGACTTCAATACATGAGGCAGTTCTACTTTCAACAGAAGGTACCAAATCTCTCCAAAGGAAACCCTAAATGTATGAAAGTCAGAATTCCCATGCTCCTGCCAAGAACAAAAGGACTTCTCCATCCTGCCCACTGCCAAAGCAGGCTGTTGCCCAGGAATTTTCCCTAGTATAGAGCCAGAAACCTAAATTAAAAGTCCTTCCCACTGCCTCAGTTTCTCAGGCAGACGAAGAAGGCTGTGCATACATGTCGTCTGCCTCCCTGGGGTGTTGCAACATTGGCTGAGCTAATATTCATGAAGCAAACCAGGGATTAAGAGTATTATAGACTTTACGGGGGAGGGGGGTGGGGGGGTGCTTCTTTTTTAATATTTGCATTGAATATACAGACTAAGTAGAGACAGCATTTGTACCCTCCAGTCATTATATCCTAGTAAATGGCTTATTACAGCATGCAGCCTACCAGAGCTCACCTCCATCCTGTCTCACTTAAATGCATGTAGGTGGAAGTGCTGCTCATTCCAGCGAACTTTATTTTTCACTGTCTGATAGAGACTCTCGATAGCTGGGCTCACAAGACAGGGCTTAGGATATAAATACTTCAGCAGGAGCTTGTTGTTTGGTACCTATTTATGACAATCATAGAACAATTAATTACTTCCCGTCTACAACTAATTCCCGTCTCTTCCAAAAAAACTAAAGGGAGGGCGAGTTTCATCTCAAGACTTTCAATTTCCTGATGAGTCACAGCAGACCCACTACAGCAAGCTTAATACTTCAATCAGACTGTTTCTTATTCAGGTATATTCAATACATTACTAAGATGTGGAGTGTGCTATTTTAAGGGCTAATTTCAAACACAGCATGCACAATGCCTTCTCATCTGAACAGTCACTCTCTCCTGGATGAGACAGATGTACCTCCCACACTACTATCCCCTTCCCCTCCCTGCAAATCATATAGATAAATAAACACTACAAGAGCAAAAAGTGAAGGGTTGTACATTTGGTGCACTGATTTTTCACAACACACAGTCCCCTCTCCCACTTCACTAGTTCATTCCCTGCCCTTTAGGCAATAAAATTACTTATGTGACTTATCTGACAAGGAGAAAACATCGCAGACTGCACAGGCTGCAACAAGTCCACAGTGTCTTGTTTTCTTCATTATAGGGCCAAGAATCATAGATTTATTTTTCTGCCCCAAGGAGCAACTCCACATCCCAGTACAAATCCTCAATTGTCCCCAGTTCCCACGCCACCCACTCACAAGCTCCCAGGCTCCATCAAGCAGGCAGAAGACACCTTGCCCAACCTCTGAGCAGCAACACAGGCTACAGGTAACAGCAGGTGCTCTCTAGTCCTCATCATTTACTTAATTTAGCAGGTCCTTAGATTGTGTCAATTGGGCAGTAGATCCCAGATGGATCATTTGGGTCTAGGACAGGTTGTACTCTGCATCAGCCTGACTACAGTCAGCTGCAGTGGAAACTGCCTCATTCAAGAAGACTGTGAAAAGCAGAGCAATGGCTACATCTCTCTTGACCATGTACTTGCCAGGTTCTATTAAGCAATGCAACTAAAACCTCCCAGATGCCAACAGCTGCCTAAAAAATATGTGGCTACGATGATAAATATGTTAAAGACCATAACATTTAGGTGAGAGATACAAGGTACAGGAGACAGACAGCTATGTTCTTGTTTTCAGAGTTGGCTGCAGTGCCATCAAGGACATCAGCTACTGTAAAAGCAGTTACTCCACAGACACTCTCAAGACTACACTTGTGCTACTTGCTAATAGCAGTTTTCCCCATGGCACAACTGGACTATGCAGATAGTTTCTATGCAAACAGCAGCAGTGCCAGTTTCTGCCAAGCCCATGCTAATTACAAGTGATTCCAGTTCAAATGCTTTTAAGACAGAAAGTATTTAGGTGACATGAAACCAAGATTTCACATTTGTCTCACCAGCTCTCTAGCAGTGAAGTAACCTACAATCAGCTATAA
Organism: Agapornis roseicollis; assembly: GCA_002631895.1. NCBI lineage: Eukaryota > Metazoa > Chordata > Aves > Psittaciformes > Psittacidae > Agapornis > Agapornis roseicollis. Next base: position 161,847 of record NDXB01011034.1, read on the forward strand.
AGACCTGTCAATGTCTCTTTTTTTTATTCTTCCTTGGAAAAACCTTCATATAAATTCTAATTTTATGCCAGCAAAACTACATAACTTTTTTGATCCACACAATGCCCTCAGCTTGTTGGTGTAATTGAACTGTCAAAGCAACACAAAGGACACGGCCACTGATATTCCATTAATGTGAACAGATCCTCCAAGGCTTAGTGGCTCCTCAGGTGCTACTTTGAAAGTGTCAATGTCTCTTCATGTATCACATTTACTTAGAAGACTCAAGGCACCTTAAAAATAATTCATTCAGTTTCACAGAGTCTGTGGGAAAGACAAGGGCAAGTGGTAAAAGATCATTTCAGATAGCCAAGTCAAATTTGGAAGGAACAAGGAAGCAAACAGACTGAGCTGTAAGTTTACAACATGGCAAATCTCCTCTTGAATAGGCTCAATCCATTAAGGTCACTTTAATTAAGGTGGGGATACACAAATTTTATAGATTTTCATGAAATACACTATTATCTCAGTCTGGCTGTTTATGGGACAGACAGTAGGCTCCACAAAATCTACAGTGACAATCAGTTTGAACTGCATGTGACAGAGCAATACAGCTCTGAAGACAAAACCCCAGCTGGAATCTCAGCATCTGTTCTCTCTGGTTTAGAGTACCTGTGATAAAGTTTCTTGAGCAAGTTTGGGCTGGACTAGCCAGCATCCATTTCCCACAAGATCAGACTGAGCAGCTCTCCTCTTCTGCAGATGACAACCAGCTCCTTTGTATAAAGTACCAGGCAGCAGCAGAGATCCTAAGCTGATGGCCTTGGCTGCGCTGTAGAAAGTGCCTACAAAGTCACTGCCTCCAGCCAAGTGCAAGCAACTTTCTTAAAAAACAGTGTTATGAATAAAAAGAAAATATAGGACCACATTAACAAAGATAAAAAAAAACAAACAAACAAAAAAAAGAAAAAAAAAAACAACAAAAAAAAAAACCACATCAACAACAAAGATCCCCAACAACTTAAAAGGGATTGTAAATTGTAATTTCTCTTTATTTTGGACAACATTGCTGGTAACGTATGGATCTGCAGCCTAAACAGACAAGTGATGAGTCTCATCACATGTTCTTAAAACATGCAATACCAGGATTTTCCCATGCCAGACAGTTAAATCTACGTGCCTTCCTAAAAAGCCATTTAGAAAGTTTCTAAATGCAGTAGGAGAAAAATAATCCTGCTCGGTCCATGCCTGCATCTCCCTCTCCACCCATTAGCACACAGGGAGAAAGTTGGCTTAGAGCAATACAGCATTTCAATTTGAATATGAATCACTCCTCTGGTGAGAAAACAAAACAGAAGCCAATTTCTTATGAGCCTTATCTGAAGATATAATGAAAACCAATGTATCTAACAGGAGCAATGGAAGTAAAGCATGGTGAAAATACTGGCTCAGACAAACAAACAACAGTACTTTCCATCCTAGAGGATCCTGAAGAGCTTTACAAACTCAGACAGGCAGAAATAATTTCATCTGCTACTGAAACATAGTCAATCTCTGGGTACTCAGCTCAGCACCATGCCACAATTCATGATGAAGGAAGAACATTAGAAACTGTGAGAGTTTAGGAAGGCATTATCCCTTTACTGGAAACTCAGTCACTCTCCTGGAAAGCAGGAGCTTAATTTTGACTCGTATGATTTAAAATATTATTACATGAGGTGAGCACCTGAACAGCAGGTGCACACGATGTTGTACTTAAGTGTGACCTGCTGTAAAAAGGATGGAAATCAAACTCACATATGCTGTTGCTCTCCAAAGACTTCCAGTTCCAAAGGCTACAGGAAATGGTGGCAAGGATTAAAGTTTCTGAACCTGTCTGGGATTACAAGTTAATTTCTTATCATCCACAGGACTGATGGATCAGGATTTCCTGCCCCTGGTTCCGCTACCATCTCCACATGGAGTTTAAGGTAAATCACTTCTCCTGCCCCCAGCTGCCATCCAGAAGTCACAGTGATATTATTAGGAATACGCTATTAGGAACAGTCTGGAAGAAAGCAAAGCATTATTACTCAACAATGCTACTGAAAGCAGGTCTTGCTTATCACCAGCTTTCATGCAACATTGACAGAAGCACCGTTTTCCTTTTCTGTCTTTACCCCTTCACTCTTCCCACCCATCTGCTGTGCCTGCTGTCACCTCACTGGAAATATTCATCACGTGTTACAGTGTTGGTCAACAGAGACTTCATACAAACTCAGTCCTTTCACATGCTACTGAAATACCAACAAACAGCAAATACAGAAACCCCTCAAGGAAGAGGCCCTGAGCAAGTGATCTGCACATTTCCAGAACTAAATGTTTACTCTTCCCCCTGGCAGCATCTGGAAGCTTGCAAAGCATTTACTTGCACCTTGGAAATAGCTATTTAATTCTCCAAACACATCAACAATTCACCTTGACTCAAAGAATGGTTTTCTGAGCTCTGAGGAAACATGAGAAAAATCATCATATTTTTCTTATTTTTTTGGCAAATGTCTGGTAAAGCTTTCTGAAAGGAGCTTACTTAATCTTTTTCCACATTATATTCCATATACAGCTGCAATTCCAGAGACAAAGTAAAACAAAACTTGGTGTACAAATGCAAACAAATCAGTGTTTGGCCTGATCTGCCTAAACCAAAAGCCAACTTTCTCTCTTCTTGGCTCAGCAACAGAGATCCAAAGCCAGTAAGTTCCTAGCATTTCTGAGAGGCTGACTCTTGGATGGGTTTGTGTGAGTTTGTCTTCAGTGCCTTGGGTCTGAGTGACAGTTCAAGGGAAAATGCCCTTAGAAGGAATATGGAGGGTAAAACACTGGTTTGGACAACTACTACCAACCCATTTCTCTGTAGAAGTGACCTCTCTCCAACCACGCAGCCATGCTCTTGCAGTTGGAGACTCACTCTCATCTTGGTTTGAATAGAGCTAATTAATTAATTTGGTTTTCCCATGGGAGTAATTAACAAATCAATAAACAAGAAAGGAAAGTTACAAAGAACTGAACACGATTTACAGGTAAAGTGAGTTGCCAGGGGATTCAGGCAAAAATTCATCACTGATTCATCAAACAAGTCATTGAGATGTCTAAAGAAGAAGCTATCAAGAGAAGTCACTTTTCCTCTCAGTCTCTTATTATTAATTACTGCTAGAAGTGAACTTTTCTGCAAATCTCTAAGACCATTTGGAAGTGCTGGAGACTTTAGGAAGTGAAAATTATTTCTCAAAATGAACTAAACTGCTTCAAAAGCATTTTATTAAAGGTTGCATCTTGCTTCTCTCTCACCCTTAGGTATTTAGGATGAACTACCTATTACAAGAAAACATCCACCGTACAGCTCTACCTGAGAGCCTCAAATTTGGTGATACAGGTGCTTATAAAGTTGTAGAAGCCAACAGAGAGAAAATTTACTGAAATCAATGGAGAGAGAAGGTGCTTGATGCCACTAGAACAAGCCTGTAGCAAAACCTAAGGAGAAACCAAGGAGCCCCATCCCTCAGCTTTGCCTGCAGCCTTGGGAAGAGCTTAGGCAGGGAGCTGATATTGCCTGCAGCCAGCACAGACAGCATGCCTAACTCCAGAGTCTGCTCAGCCTGGCAGAAGAGTAGGAGGTGCAATTGCTGGCAGAAGCAGGCAGAGCAGCAAAACTGGTGGAGATCATAAATGGAAGAGTGTTGTAAAACATGGAGGTGAGCACAGACTGACACTCACCTTCACAGTTCCCCTACAGAAAAGCATGCCTCACTAGACTCTCAAGTCTTTGAAACACATCCAGGCTTTGCTGCTTCAATCCAGGAACCTCATTTGTATGCATGTTTGTTCTCACACGCAAACGTGTCAAGGTTTTAACCACACACATTTTGTACATGTCCCACAGACCCAAACTTATAGGTTACTCAGGAAACTTGGTCTTAAACAGGATTCTAAACCAAAGGAAAGAGATTACAGATAAAGGCAATGGCCACAAAGAACTGCAGAGCAATTTGGAATGGAGTGAGCTTTGGAAGAACCCAGCACACAGGTTCCCCAAAATACCCAATCTTCAGGACCTTTTTCTTAAAACAGAACTTACTTAAAAGATAGCACTGACTGATCTTCCAAAACTGATTAGTCACAAGAAAATATGGGCTAGGCTCTCCGCATTCAATATCACTCCCGAGTGGAAAGTTCTCATCAAAGCTATAATATATTCTGTTCCAGAAGAACAATTAGGTGACATTAAATAGGTAGTCATAACTCTCAGAATTAAATAGCCTTGCTATTTATCAGCATGTGCTGTGCCTTTAAAATTTTCCAAAAGTAATGGTCTCTTTTTTGTGCATACTGGAATATTCAAAAGCATTTCATATCTATTCTCATATCAAGAAAAGAGCAATTAGATCAATAATGAAACAGGAGTGCTCCCTTTTACTTTCTGTGGTTTACAAAGAGGTTCATGTTTCTGTGTGAGCACAGCTCTTGTTTTAGTGATGTGAAAGTGTGTGGTTTGTGTGATACCCAGTTTCTTCTAATATTTGAGTTTCTGTTGTTACCTACCTACAATTTACAGTAAAACGCTTTTTTTATTCTCACACCTCTCAATCTCAAAATTAGACCAATTTTCCCAACAACAAGATTTTATGACCCCCTTTCCTCCTCCTGCCCTCCCCACACACAGTGTTTTACAAAAACTGGAAAGCTTGCTGATGACATCCTCCTCACTAATGCAACATGAAATCATAGATTGTATTAGTGTTACCAAATCTACCTATATATGTGTCTGTATACACAGACACATGAAGCAGCAAACACAAGCTTTTCTTTGGGGAAAAGAACCAGTTTTGTATTTAGAAAAGCAACTAGAATTCAATGGCAATCCGAGGGTCCCCAGGGACTACCCACAGCGGGTAGATTACTGAGCGACATTTGAACCACTGTTTACACATCACTATTGTGCTGTTCATTGTGATTAGATTATTATTATTTACAAAAGTATTCAAAATATTTAGGCCTCTTCCCCCCACCCCCCTACTGCAGAGCATGAATCTAATTCTAGCAAAAGTTTCTTCAGAACCCTCCAAACAGGAAGCACACAGTGAAACTAAACTACTGCGGATGGGTAATCTGCTGGCTCCAGCATAGAATCATAGAATGGTCTGGGTTGGAAGGGACCTGAAAAACCATCTCATTCCAACTCTCCTGCCACAGGTAGGGACACCTTTCACTAGACGAGGTTGTCCCAAGCCCTGTCCAACCTGGCCTTGACCTCCCAGGGATGGGGCAGCTACAGCTTCCCTGGGCAACCTGTGCCAGTGTCTCCTCACCCTCACAGTGAAGAACTTTTTCCTAATATCTGATCTAAGTCTACCATTTTTTCAGTTTAAAGCTGTTACTCCTTGTTCTATCACTACATGCCCTTGTAAAAAGTCCCTCTCCAATTTTTTTTTTTGTAGGCCCCCTTTAGGCACTGGAAACTGCTCTAAGATCTCTCTGGCACCTTCTCCAGGCTGAATAAACCCAACTCTCTCAGCCTGTCTTCATAAGAGAGGTGCTCCAGCATCCTGAGCATCAAACCAAACCATGGCATTTATAGCACTGTGACCCTCTCCACAACCAACAAGAGCAATGACATTTTAGCCAGAAATGTGTCCATGTGCCCTATTCTAGAATTCTTGACTACCCTGACTATTCTATCCCAGTGACTTTCAGGGGAATTCATCTTTGTCAAATATACTGAAGGCCCCAAAGTGAGAATTCACCTGCTGCTACAACACAACATCAATCCAACAATAAAAATCTCAGAACAACCAGAATACTGTTTCTGAAGACACGTAAATCACCAATAGCAAGGTTTTCAATCCCGTGGCGAGTCATCTGGTTAGCTTTGGAATCTGAACCTACTCAGTGAGCACATTAAGGACACTCTACTTCTCAGTGATTCCTCTGTCCTGTACATCCCTGGACCAGCACAAATAGTCTTAACAGGCATAAAATTGCCATGCACTATCTCACATTAATTTAACAGCTATGTCATAACACTGCATTGCCTAGTCATCCAGCCGCTTTGACTAAGATTAATTCAGGCAAGTCAGGACACAAACGTTCAAACTCCTTGATGTATCTTGCACCCACCCAGGGAGGACATGGCTTTCAGTCACTCTACATAAACCCTGCTGAGATTATCCTTTATGGGATAAGTAAGGAGGTCAAGTGCTGTGATCTATAAAAAGGACATGACGGGTATACATAATCTCCCACATGGCACATCCATTCACCTTTTACAGCCAACAACAAGGATGACTAAGGGCACACAGCAAAAACCATTATGACCGAGGCCACAGAAATGAAATTGACAAATGTACCATTTACCTTGTCATCTTAATATGAAGTGAATTTATCTGATTTTAGCATCAAACATGCCAAAAAGGACATGTTTGGAAGAGATGTACAGAGAGAACCATGAGAACATTGCTTCCTGGGTTCTACCTGGAGAAGAACTGCTGAAACTTTCTAGTTTCATTCCCTTGGATTCCCTGCAGATAGTCCTTATGCTATCAGGAGATGGTAATAGCTAAATCTAGACTAACACAAGGCACTTTAAAACATCCTCTCAACCATCTGGGCACTGCTCAATGAAACTGGCATATGACACACTCCACTAAAGAAGCGACAGAGTTAGGTGTTGCCACTGGGCAGCTGTAGGTCAGAAAGTGCTGTTTAACAAAATGTTTAAATTAAGGGTGGGTGCTAAACTGAACATACTTTTCTAAGTCAATGTCACAGTAAATCACAGTGACCATAGAGCTCAAGTGTGCCAAATTTCAATGGCAATTGGTTTTCCTGCTGCTATCTCCATGCAGAAGACCTGACTACCCTCTGCGTCTAAGTCCCTCCAGGACCATTTACTTCTCAAAGTTTGATGACACTGTGGAATCCTCCTTTCGAATAGAGGCAAAAACATACTTGATATAACAGGCTATGGGAACAGTTTTGTTTATTTTAACATGAACTTCTTACACACCTTAGGAGAGCCATTGGCTGGCTTATCCCTCATCAAAACACCATAAAGGAGCTCACGCTGCTGCAGCAGCTTAAGCCCAATGCTGGGAATGGCTCCAAATATCTCTTTGGAAACTAGCGTGATAATAAAACTTCTGCTGAAGTCATATGGTTCTCAAGCAGCCCAAGATGGGCTATCAGGAAGTGGGCCACATCTGAAACCAACCACAAGGTCCTTGACAACAGAGGTTCCTAGCAACAACACAGCACCAGCCATTGCCCTCATCTGGGCCCTTGGCCATTAGAAAATGTTGCAAAAGCCTCTTCCTTTTCGCTCCTCCCTCAGACAAGTTCACTAACCACCACCACTGGATGCCAACTGCCTTCCCTCACCAGTAACCTAAGCGGGATTTGGACCACTCTAGATGAGGTAAAAACTTTACTCCCCATCCTCCAGATGAGCTTGCACACCTTCTCCATCCTAATGGAGATGTTAACTCTGTTAACATCCCAATGTTAACAGTTTGTCATCAGCTCCAAGTGGCCTTGGAGTGAATAACTCTTACCTCTCTTAGCAAGAATTTGGAAAACCAGCTTTTACGGGACAGGTATGTTTGGCTGAGATTTGTGACCAGATGCAATGCAAGGTACAGTGTGTGACCCGGAGAAATATTACCATCAGCCAACAACAGCACAAATTTCTTTCTTCCCTGTCCTTCCTTAGCCTTAGAAGCTGGCCTTGCCAGCAGCACTAATGCAAGCTGAGACAACAAAGCACATTAATGATGGGCCTCGTCATGTTCCATATTAATTACTGTAGCTAGTGGTAAACTGTTGGTTATAAATTATATTTTGATAAACTGCCCTTCCTTTGACAAGCCAGCTCCAATGTTTAATGCTGCACTTAATCCTCAGATAATACCCCAGGAGTCCTCAATGTGCCCAGCAACAAATCAAAGCAAACTTCAAAAGGCTGGCACTGCTCCCCTTTTCCTACGTACCCTGATATGAAACTATCCCATTGTACCAGCTTTGTTATAAGGCAGTTCCAAAAGCTGAGTTGCCAAAATCAGCAGCACACTCAGTTACCAAGGGTCCTACAGATGTGCCCAGCACTTCCCTTTGCATAGGAGCAAGGCAAAAGCCAGCATGGAACACGCTTATATACATGAGCATGTTTGTATGCCTCATAACAGTTTTCCAGAAATGCTGCAGTATTACAGTGTTCTGCAAGGTAGAACAGCAGGGTAGCAATTGCCAGAATAGCTCAACATTCTGAAGAGAAGAGGATTTCTTCTACCTGGAATCAAAATAGTCAACTAAAATCTTTATCCAAAATATTCTTAATATTCTTATTTTTGCTTCTTTTTAATCCAGTGACATTTAGATAGCAGAATAGCTGCTAGCAAAGGTCTACAAGAGGTGGAATCCCATTTTCTGTATAAAGAAAAACATTCTGGAGGAAACTGCAATTTGACAAAAATACCTGGTTAGCAAAGTACATTTTAAAAAGTGGAAAAATGTTTTCTTTCTTCTAAGGCAGCAAAAGATCCACCACAGCTCATGACAAGGATCCCAAGTCTGAGGAACAAAGGTATAAAATTAGTTTGCAATGCACGTGCAGAAAAATTAGGAGAAGGAACATGTCCTTTAAGAAGCAGCACAGGGAGAGACACTCCATCTCAGGCAGATGTGCCCATTACTTCCAACCATCATGGAAACATGTGAAAGAAATTGCCATGGTCTTCCCAAAGAGCAGGTCCAGCTCTCATTGGTGACAACCATGGCTTTGCAGCTGGCTTTAGATGGACCTGCATCAAGCCAGGCACAGTCAATGCTCTCCTTTATTTTACTCCAACGGCACAACTCACCACACTCACAACAAAATGTTGCATATGGGATTTACAGTGCTAAAACCCAAAAAGCTCAGGTTAAGGATCAGCAGTGGCAACCAAGAATCCCATCCTCTCCTCCACAGAAGGATGTGAAGCCCTTCGGCATTGTTGCAAGTTGCAAATTAAACTGCTTACAGCATCAGGGTTCAGTGCTGTTCTTCCACCGTTGGTGGCAGATGGTGCATGCTATTATTAAATCTTGATTTTCAGCTTATAATAGTAATTGTATGAAAACTTATGCACTTGGACAACAACTCAATATATTTTGGGAAAAAGCAGAAGTTTTGCAGTTAAATAACTGTCTTATTTTAACAATTAAAAAATATATAATCTAACATACTTCTAATTGGAAACACACAGAAAATAGGATATGGCCATATTTGTTAAAGGTCAATGCATATTTACCCACCTCTTTCAAAACTGACAGTATTCTTGTGACAGCCATAAAAGCTGCTTTAAATTTTAGTTCCCTAGAAAGTAAATATAAGGAATCCAAAGCCATAACCACAAGCACCACAACTCTTAACACTGATGTCATATTCAGCTTAATGTGTGCTGCAGAAGCCTAGATGGTAAAGCTTCAAAATCATCTCATCTATGGTATACGGGAAGAAAACAGTAATTATCCCCCAGCCCATCGCCCCAGGCACGTACCACAATGCCTTCATTTGATGCAGCATTAACAGCAGGATGTGTTTTATTTCCAAGCATTTAGCATGGGGCACTGTTGGGGCTGGTGGGACCATTTAAGGGGTCTGTTGCAGCCAAGTATCTCACGCTACCATATGTTTTATTCTAGTTTGCAACTGTTCCTTCCAACTACCAAACAAAATGCTCTCTATTTTTTTTTAGGAACAAGTTGATATTCATTCATGCCAATTTGCTTCTGTATCAATTAGCCAGGGCAAAGGGGGTTGCCTTTCAGACCCTTTTCTGGTATGGTAGATGTAAAGGGACAGTGTAATTAATAGATGTCAGGCACAGTCTCCCTGATCCATTGATTTCTTCCTACTTAGGAAACAACTGGGGAGAACACGATCGCTCCTGACTTTCAGGGGTCTTTGTAAAATCCATAGGTGTGGATTTACAGAAACTGCTAATCATTTTGGATGCTGAGAAAGGGGAAAGCAGAGTCCGATTTTAGAAAGCAGAAGAAATCTCTTATTAACCGTAACACCTCAGTGTACTTCAAAGGGAGCTTACAGGAACACAAAGCTGGACAGCCAGAAGACTTCCAGCACAAGAGGCAACTAGGGAAAAATGTTTCAATTCCAAGCCACACTGAGGGAGATGTGAACACCTTCTCTGAGCTCAGGACATCTGCATTGCTGAGGTGCCCATGCCAGGGATCACTATAGGCAAGCAGGCTTGCTCCCCAGCTCTGCCACTGTCATACCCTATCACAGTCATCACCCTTCCACCATAGACAATTAGGATTTCATCAAGCCATCTTTATCTGAAGCTGAACTTCTACAGAAAAAAAAGCAATTTTATTACTATACTTGTTGGTTAGTTCCTTTTAAGGTTTATTTTTTCCATGTCTTACACAAAGCCCTCCAAAATCAGCTCAAGTTATTTGATTATTTTCATCATCCCACAGTTCTGCCCATGGGTGCACAGCTGAAAAACCATGCGAGACCAGTATTTGTGCAAAGGTAGTTAAAATATCCTTATTCTGCACACAATAAACGTCCCAACACACACCACATAAATAAAAGGCACAAAAAGACAACAGTCCACAAGAACATCAGACATTCTTGCTGAATGTTACCCTTAGCTTTGCACAGCAAAAAAGCATTTTTCACTGTACATAAAGGCTCAGACCAAAAATGTCTACCCAGAACTGCTCACTCATACCCACCCCACAAGGCACATGAGACCAATCTTAGTTTTAATAAAAAAATCCCATTTATTTGATTTCCTGAGTCTCTCTGGAGGAATAACAGCATTTCGGCCTGGCAGAGTGTTTTAATGAGATGACAGAGTGAAGAAAGGTTCTCCAAGAAAGGAAATGTCAGTGCCATGCAGCCAGCATGATGCATACCTCGTATTTCAAACCAATACGAATGGAAAATTGTTACATTTCTCTTTTTAGAAGCCAAGAACCACCCCTCTTCAGAGATTAACTTAAAAATACTGCTTATATCACATTGTCTAGATGCCTACATAAAGACAGAGAGATATATAATAGAGGAAGGAGTAAAGTGTGGTCTGAAACAATACCATATGCACATGGCCCTGCACCACCACCCACCGAAGTGTACATCTACTAACAGCTCAGCTTCTGCAGCCTGCAATTGCCGAATACCTTTGCACTGGAAACCTTTCTGCGATGATAATCTACCATAGAAGGAAAATCACTAGAGAAGGACACCCAATAGCTTCCAGCCAGAACACAACTCGCCTTCAGCAAGAACTTTGATTTTCACAGGCACACTCTGAAGTTGTTCTTCACAACAAAGAACAGCCTGTCTGTTGCATAACTAACCTTAGGCTGTGTTAGATAAGCCATGCCTTCTCACAGATCAACTGACCTTAAATAATGTCCCCAGTATATTCAGAGCCAATAGGTTTCTCTTCCAGAGCTCAACTGACAGGTCTTCTCCTTCCAGCTATTTCTTCAGAAAGACACACAAAGAAGGTTTCAAGAGAAATTGCATGCTTACTGTTCCAGGAGCAGCTTTCCAGGCCAGAAATGAAGCACGAGACTTCAGCTCCAGAGTTGTACCTCCCTTTGAAGGCTTCTTCAGCACTTTCTTGCAGAAGAGCTACTGAGAGGCTTTGCGAGACAGAATGGGGACTGAAGCAGACAACTGGAAAACCCAGTATACCTCAGGAAAGTTTGCTGCAGCTCTGCCATCAGTCAAGCCAGAAGGAAAACTGCCAGCCATGCCAATAAAGCACTGCTTTGTATTCTGCATGGGGCAAAACAAAGGTCTGGTGATGAGGAGCTCTTGTGTATCACGCAAGGGTCACCAGCAAAGGCAAATTCCACCATGGCATTTCCGTTCTGTTGCCCAACCCATTGCCAAGAGTGGATACAGCAGGATCTTTCATTGCTTATCCAAAAATGCCATTTAATATAGCTCTGCAGCATCATCCCACTGCCACATTCCACTCTAGAGGCAGGATATCAATCCCCGCACAGAGCTCAAGCAACAGGGCAGATGAGCTGTTTCTACATCATTTTCCCCCATTTTTACAAATGAGATGATGTGGGAGCTCTGCAGCAGCCCAATAGGTGGAAATGCTCATGAAGAGACAGAATGACAGTAAGCAAGTCTCTGCACCACTCCTGGCAGATCATTTCACCGTCCATGCATATGTGCTTGTGTTCCCTGCTGGTGGGAGCAACATTTAGAAGGAAAATGCTCTGCGAAGCAGGTCTGTATCCCTTTAGGAACACAAGTACCAAAACAATCGCCCAGTGAACTTGAGGCAATGGCACTAAAAGCCTGGCTATTTTCTGACACCAGTTTAGCTGTCACACAACCTTCACTTAAGCACCAATTTCCCTACTTAAAAATTAAGGGTAACAGGCCTTTCCATCTTCCTACACGTTCCACTCATCCAGCTGCTGCTTGATGAGAGTTTTCATACAAGGACATACATAACACATCCAGCAACTCCCTGTCCTTTTTCAATGGAGCACATTAGAGCAGAAGTCCTGCCACACCTCTTTACAACTGGCCAAACAAGGATTCATCAATAAGGCTCTGCCATACAAAAGAACCACGTTATTTCATGTACAAGCCATCACCACCTCTCACTGTAACTGTAAGAGCCCAGACTTGTGAGGTTTGCTCATGCCAGAGGAGGCCCACAGCCACTGAGAAGCTTTCTAGTAAACCAAGCCCTGATTGCAAAGCAAATGGCTTGCAGAGCTGAGTTACTGGAATCTATTACTCCTGCATTAGTCAGCATATATGAATACATCCTCTTGATTCATTAAACTTTAATTGGACTACATGTGAATAGGTTTTGATGGTTACTTAATCAAATGGAATCCAAGTACAAGGTGTTCACATAAAAAGCTAGAAAGCAACATCCTTTCTAGCTTTTTTTTGGAATTTTTAAGCATCCATTGTCAATTTCTTCAGGTCAGTTGACACTATGGGGTTACTGCAAAGAACGATGAAGAGCAGCCACAAAGTGCAAATAAAGCACTCTGGAGGGAAAATGGACACAGATCATTAACCCTGCATTCCTCATTATTATCCAAATATTAAATGCAAAATGCCAGAGCAGCTGTCGCATTAGCTAGCTGATTGGTAGAGCTAAACACGACTGCTTTGCTGCTGTGCATCATGCATGTTTGGGCTGGACAGTCTGGAGTTTCGTTATTTTAAGTGTCCTTAGGTACTCCGAAACCACAGCAGATTTGAACCTATAAAAAAAAAATCCCACTTGTAAACTTGGATTTCCTCAGTAATAGCCTTCTCTTGTACTGCAACACAGACGCTTATTTGTTCACACACACTTTCCTTGAGCTTAGAGAAACTTTGCATGTACTTTCTTGCCTGCCTAGAACAGGACAACCATCTCCAGAACTCCTTCCTTAGTACAACTGGGAACTGTATGACTGGATTCTCAGCTTCCATAAAACCCCTACAGTTAGCTTGAAACAGCTTGAAACAACTTCTAGCAGTTAACACTGGCTGAAAAATCTACCAGTAGAGCAACTCCAATCTGCAAGAGGTACAGCTGGGAATGGGAGATTGGTGCATGGCTGCGTGAGAAACAAAAAGCAGCTATGTTGGTCTGCACAGCACTGTTTGCTAAGTGAAACAAACAAACACAAAAAGAAATTTAAAAACTGCAGCAATTTAAAACCACAACAAAGAACTTAAAGGACTGCTCCTGCACACTTGCTCAGAAATGCATATATTCTGCACAGTGATACGTTCTGACAGCCTGGGGCTCTGACACACTTTCCATAGCAATGCCCTAATATTAGAAAAATTTGGTCATAAGCTAAAAATGTAACAGAAATAGCAGAGGATCATAAGTTACCAGTTGAGTCAGAACTCTATCTGCTACATGAGTTTTATACAATTTTACTTGTTACCAAGAAGAAAAAAACAAGTCAACCACACATCACACTGGGTTTGCTTCTGTCATCACCTATGAAGACAAATGAGCCTTTGCAGGGAGCAAAAAAGTCATTCAAAATGGCAAAATTCATAGAATCACAGAATCATTTGGGTTGGAAAGGACCTTAAGATTACCTAGTTCCAACCCATGCCATGGGCAGAGATACCTTCCACAAGATCAGGTTGCTCTAAGCCCTGTCCTACCCAGTTTTGAACACTGCGAGGGATCCAGCATTTACCACTTCCTTGGGAGGCCTGGTCCAGTGCCTCATCACCCTCACAGTACAGAACTTCTTCCTTTTAGCTAACCTGAACTTCCCCTTTTTAACCCATTAGCCCTTGTCCTATTGCTACAGTCCCTGAAGAAGAGTCCCTCTCCAGCATCCTTGTGGGCCCCCTTCAAATCAATCTGTAAGGAAAGAAAGGACACAGATCTCCTCACAGACCACAGTCGTGTGTGTAGCAAGCCCTTCACTAAAATCACAGCCCCTCTGCCTACAAGCTCCGGTTGAGTCCTCTATCAGAAGCCTGGGGATGATGATGGGACAGTACCTGGTAGCACAGCGGCAGAATTCCCAGGAATCTGAGGCATGCAATGCAGTCTTCAGCATAAACACATTTTATTTGTAGTCTGTACTTGTAAATCATTTGTAAATAATTAACAGACAGCATAAGCATGTAACAGAACAGAGTCGCAGGTGTTAGCAAAGGAAAAATGCTATAAATGGATACGTCATGGTAATAAGCCGCCTGTTCACCTGTTGTGTGCTGTAGAAATAAATTAAACAATTTAGTTTTCCTAAAGTAACCCCTGACACCCAGAACCTAACTAGAAAGCACAGCTGTATTCCTTCTCTGTTACTTATGACCGTAAGTTTTCCTTCTTGCATGCCTTGGGAAGGCATTACATGAAGTAACCATGAATTGCCTCAGACTCCTGCTTTCTGGGTAGAGTCCTGGGGCAAAGCACAGGGCCCATTCATCCACCCTGTGGAGAGAAGGGCCATGGAAGTGAAAAGCCTTGTCCCAGCATCCTGCTGAGAGCTGCTGGACTCCCTGCCTGCAGCAGCAGGAAAGGATTTGTTAAGTATGAACATACAAAGGTAGCAGAGAAGGCAGAGGAACAGAAATCCTCCTGCCAGGCATCACCTTGCAAGGAAGCCAGCTCTGTGATCAGAGTTCACCATGCTCCTTGAAACACCAGAGATACTTGGCATCACAACATCTTAGCCACAAACACGCAGCTGCTTGAAGGGCAACAGGCAGAAGCCTGCTAAAACGACAAGGAAAGAGGAAAGGATGAGTCCTCGGAGTAAAGTGGATGACTAAAAGGTTATTCAATTCAAAGCTGCACACCTAGGAAAGCAAACTGTCAGCATCTTGCAATTGTTCACTGGATGCCCCTCAGAAAACATACAGATCCTGGCTTGTCTGCACCTCTGCCTGGAAACAAAATCCAAAAGGGCCTTTTTCTCACAACCTCAAAATGTCTAAAGCTCATTTTTTGTTTTGGTTTTGAATACAGTAATACACAAGCAATGAATTCTTGTTTTGTTGGGTTTGGGGTTTTTTTCTCTCTTTTTCTCCAAAGTACAGCTCCCATAAGCTTAAAAGTAAATGGGAGCACTTTGCTTCCTGGGGTATGTTACTGGAACATTTTTCTAGCACCTAATAAAACATTGTTTGGTTGATACTAACCACTAAAATATGCGTTTCAACTCATGTAATGTTCCCTGTGAAATCTGCCTTTTTGCTCCATGAAAAAAAGGGCACTGAAAGGAATCCTGCAGCCATAAGGATCTCACTTATTTCATGGAAGTATCATTTTAAAAGCCTCACAACATGATCAAAGCACTGTTGAGAACAGATGTTGCAGCCTTTACAAATTCCAGCATAAGTATTTTTATGACATTTATCACTGCTAAATTCTTTCAATCAATTTTTTTTCCATGCAAGAAGCATGCAGGCATTTTCCTCCTCAACAAAGATGTGTTCACACATGGCCTCAGCTCCAGCCACTGACCCTCTCCCTCCCATCATGCCTCCCCATTCACCATGAACAAGAGCTGTGTGGTTTCCCTAGCAGCTGTGGTGGCAGCCAGCCTCAAGCAGCACCGATCCTGCAGAGCTGGTCACGGTGCTCCCCACTTCACAAGAAGAATTCAGTGTAGGACCTCCTGTGTGATGTAGTAGTCAGACTCTGGCTTTCAGCTAACTGCTCATACAGAACCTCTTGAGAAACCTCATTTTAGCTCTACTAGCTCGTGCCTACTTTGACACGGGCTCCAAAGCCCTTTGTAAGGTTTCTTCTTCTTGACCAAGGCACACACCGTCACCATTTCTCTAGATCACACCAACTCACCATTGCCATGGCAAGCCCTGAGCAACATCTCCCCACCCTGCTTTGAGTGGGGGATTGCACAAGATATCTGTAAGGTCCTTTCTACCTAAACTGTTGGAGAATTATAGATCTCAGGTGGGAGCCACATGGAAACACCCTCAATCACTTCAACACCCAATAAAGCACCTTCCCTGGTCTCCCAGCTCCTCCTATGGATTTGGAAACCATCTGCCTGTGCACAGGACCTAGAATGGTACTTCCCTGGCAGGAGAAGATGCTCCTGACTACCTAGCTATAAGGCCAGATGTAAGCAGAAGATGATCAAGTAGCTAATGCGTTGAATGCTACTAAAGCCAGACAAGCAGTGCCATGAGGACCAACAGTGGGAACCTGCAGGACTGTGAAGGAGTTCTCCCTGTTCTTGGGAGAGCAGCAACCAGTCCCCATTCCTGGAGGTAACCACAGAGGCAGAGAGCACATTCAACTGCAATTCAAATCACAGTCATATTTCTACTGAGCAAAGTTCCTGGGAAGTTTAGCTCTCCACAGTCAGTTTCTGTGTACTCATCTTCCCAGGAGTATCACCAAGCTCTCTGGCTGACAAAGTCTAAATACTGTGCAGTACTAGGCGGTTTCATAAGTGAGCTGTGCATTAATGCAATAATCACAACTACCCAAGAATCTGAAACATACAGTTTATCTCTGAGGAATAATATAGGGTTTTTATCCCTCAAAAATGGGATCTGAAACAACCAGCTAATTTCAAATTTCATATATTCACAGAAGAGGGTGTTTGTAAGAAGGACCCCATAATCACATCACTTCTCTAATACATGCCTGATTTAGTTTCAACCTGTTTCCATGCCTCCCTTCCCAATTCCTACAACCTGCTTGCACATCCTGTTTCACTATGAACACAAGCTTCACTTCTCCTCATGGGGTGAGCTTAGATAACAATCAAAATGGGAGTAAAACAACCAGAAAAGTTTACCCCTCTTGCTCATTCAGGCTTGATCTTAAACAAGGTATTTTTCAGGACTGTGGCAGCTCCTCACCACGGGTACTTGGTACCACCAAAATGGCAGAGCAACAGGTCAACCATGAGTCATCTATCAAGAAGATGGGAGAGTGACCTCTAAAAAAGCAGCACAAGGCAGAGAAGGTCTCCCAGAACAAGGAAGGACAAGGAAAACATGTAAGAGGAGAGATTTCTGGTGATCTGGAGAAGAATAGGGATGCTGGAGGTGAGCACAGGTCTGAGGAACAAGAACAACTGAAGGTAACAATCTGAAGAACATAAGCAGAAGTGGAAGGGTGTTGGAGGAGCAAACTCAGGTGAAGGTGAGAGGTCTGAAAAAAGCCTCCATCAGCAAAGGAATCACAAGCAGTCACAGCAACAGTCTTCCTCTCACCAAATGCTTGTGCTTTTCCCGATTGACCTCTTAGTCTGAGGACTTCTTATGTTGTTTAAAACTCATTTACTTCTTCATTTACAAAGTATAACTTTGTATTTTAAATGCACATTAAGAAAATGCCTTCAGAATGCAGTTTGCTGAAAAGTAATACACACACCTGAAATCTTGCCATGCTGGCAACAGGAACTTTCTCTGTGTGTGCACACATGCATGTATGTGCACAAACACACATGGGTTCACATCTACTCTACAACCTTTCTGGAAAATGACTGTTCCCCTAAGTGTCCCCAAAGAAAGAGCAGAAACAGAGGGTGCAGCACTATCACAGTCACGCCATGCTCTTCTGCTATAACCTCAGAAACAACCAGCAACAACACAAAAGTCCTGCAGATCCCATCCGGCCCCTCTCCATATCTGTGGGCTCATCATCCCCAAGGCACATAAAGCTGCATCACCTGCTGGGCTGGAGCTACCACTGGGCCACAAGGCTGGGCCACTCCTACCCTTGCACTGGCTGGATGACAGCGCCACTGCTTAGAGGAGGACAGTGTCTTCGGAGCCTGTAACGCAATGAGGGGATTTTAAAATGGTGCTCAAGACAGCATCAGGCCTTATCAAAATTGTTCTGCTGAGTTATTACGGTCACAACCCTGCTCCAGACCTGAGATGTTTCATTATCTCATCTTCCCACTCCAAGTGAATTTGCTGAGTGATTTTAAGAAACAGAAAAAGGCTGTGACCAATTATCAGGTCTTCTGCTTTAGCCATTAAAACAAGACAAAAAAAAAACCAAAAAGCTACAACATTTCAGTCTTGTTTTTCTAAATAAAAATAATGTATAGTCCTAACTTGATAATAAATATGCTCAAAACCTGTCCTTAAGTAAAAGCTTTTGATAACAAATTGCCTGTGCTAACTGCTATTTTACTGTTGAATTTTTTATTGTTGCTTAAGCACTGCAATTATGCTAATAAGCCCGAGAGGATGGTACACTAAAGCATTGAATGTGACAGATATAATACTCAATAAAATGTTAATCTTACCTGAAAATTGGAATCAAACAGCCTTATTAGTATTTATGGATATGGCATCTCCAACATATTTCTTAAGAGGAATATATATATGCAATAGATATTTCGAAATATACCCTGCTATTTTTCATGCCTCCATACAATTTAATTCAAGGTGGTGATTACCCCTGCTGCTAATTGCTATTCCCTTTTGGAATAAGAAAAAAGAATATCAGCATCTGGGCCATGCAAAAACTCCTGCATATTGGAGGGCTTTTCCCCTTGACATCTCAAGGATAGTAGCTATCCATAGAGTTGGGGACACCTCTCCCCAGCCCATGGCAGGACCACCAGGCTTGGCAGAGTGCAGCAGCACACAGTGAAGGCACTGCTGTGCCACCCTCAGTCAGTCATCCTTTTTCTTTTT
Organism: Agapornis roseicollis; assembly: GCA_002631895.1. NCBI lineage: Eukaryota > Metazoa > Chordata > Aves > Psittaciformes > Psittacidae > Agapornis > Agapornis roseicollis. Next base: position 181,024 of record NDXB01011034.1, read on the forward strand.
AGCATGCAAGCCAGGTACAACCAGCAAAGACTTAGGTTATTTACAGGTGCTGGAGAAATGGCTTGTAGATTTTAAGATGGGATCAAGCACTAATTTATTTATTTTATTTTTAAAGTTTTTGGCTGATGCTAACAAATAACCAGACCCATCTGTTTCACTACAAGTTACAGCACTGCAGGGCTGGATTTGGAGCGCTGGGCTGTTGCAGTGAGGTGCCGCATGACTTTCCAGAAGTCGCATTGCATATTACACTGTTGTTTCACCACCCAGTCCTAGTCTGCTTTCTCAACTGATAATTTTTTTTTTTTCCAAGGAAACAAGCTGCCTTTCACCACATTTAGGTTTTGGGGATTTTTTTTTCCCAAACCTATGGTTCTCAGACCTATCCTCAGGGCTCCACTGCTATGCACTTTCCTGTGGGTAAAGCAAGTGGCCTTCAACACCTTTACTGTCTCATCTATGAAAGGAAAAAAAAACCCAGAAGAGCCACATGCTCGTGACAAACTATATTTACATCCATGACCAGGCACTGCAGAAAGACCACTTCTACACAAGATGTGGTTTTCTACACATTTCTACCAATTTGTAGAAATTCTACAATTCTACAATTCAATTGTATAATTGCTACACAAGATTGATGTGGTTTTAAAACACTGTAAATTAATGCTTAAAGAGCAGCTACTGGCACCCAGCTCCACTCCTCATGGTGCCCTCATTCACAAAAGTCAATTCTGCTGACAGGATAGCAGAAACATCGACAAGCAGCATTATACTTTGAGAGACAAGGAAGATTCTTGCAACTGGATGCTGCAAGCCTCCTTGGTGGCAAACATTAGGTGGGAGACATCTAGGAACTGTTCTGATGAGCAATCACAGCAAGGAAAACTGAGCCATAAATGTAGGATTCCCAAAGCACCTAAAGATCACAACAGGGAACCCAAAGGGCACTGCTCACAATGAACCAGGATGCAGTAGGACTTTCTTAAGCAATGTGTCCCAATGCATGCTGGCTTACTCTCAGAGTGCAAGGATGGAAACAGGACTGCTTTGCAGGACACAAAGAATACTGTCAATTGGCTGAGCTTGCACCTCAGAGAGCACCAGGGACTCCAAGCTAGTTCCAGCACAAGATGCCAGATGTCAAATCTTCAGGTGCAGCCAGCAAGGCAACCACTCTCATGAAGGTGGCAGGACTCATCTCTGCCATGTTAAGTGATTCTTGTCACTATTTTTAATCCTGCAGGGAAATCTAAATTGACCTTTGGCATATGGCTTTCTTTTGCTAAATAGTAATGCTTGAATGTTTATACTGACAAGTATATTTATGGGTATTCTTTGGAAATAATCTTACCCTGACCAGTCCAAAAGGTCAGAATCATAAAAAATAACAACAGTAAAAAAAGCACAAGGCTGGAAAACCATCACTGCCATTGGCACTACAACTCAACTTATTAACTGTCCTTGCAACGAGGTGAACTGCAAGGTTTTGGATTTATTTGATTGACTGAGATCAAAAGATCGGGGGCACACAGTAAATTGCATCTTTCCATGAACGTATTCTGCTTTCAAGATTTGAACAGATACTTGCAGGAAAGAAAACCACACATAAACATGTACAAAAGTGACTTCAAAAAGGCATCCCCTTACTTCTGTCTTGACACCATCTGCATTTCCTAAAGCTATTTGAAAGCTTCTTCCATGTTTTTGTACTCCTGGGACACAACAGTTTATCTCTGCTAAATAGAAGATGATAATGAACAAGAAGACACTAGCATAACTCCAGGGGAGACACCAATATTTGCTGACATTAAGGATGAAAGGTAAATACTAGGGAAACCAATTTCCAAGTCCAACAGGAGGTTGAAGAACTTCCCATTGGATTGCAGGTGTGTCACTATCCTTCTTGATTGGACCACAGAAGATGAAGCATCTGAACCCCGTTCCTCTCATGATGATGGCTCAGAGGCTGCCTGAGCCCAAGATAGGTTTGTCATCTGCAGCTCCCAGGAGAGTGAGGGAGAAGAAAGGGAAATAAATGAGCAGACATCTTCAGGACATACTTTCAAGACCCATCTGGTGAGACAGCATTTTTGAACACAGAAAAAACCTGCTGTGTTTGCTGTCAAGACAGGACAAGGAAACACAATGGAGAGCAGGAACAGGAAAAAAAAAACCAAAAACCAACAACAAAAAAATTAAATACAAAAAAAAGCTCCACAACAACAAAAAACCAAAACAGAACTTCCATTTTACTGCCCCCTGGAAACAGAGAGGAAATATAAACGTTTGCTTCCTTTCTGTGTTCTACATTATCTGTATTTTGGTCAGGATACCTGTATCAATAGCACTATGTTTTCATGTCATAATAAAGTAGATGGAGCTACCCACCTGAGAGTAAAAGTAAAGCCCTTACATGAATCACAGAAAAGATAAAAACTCCCAGGAACTTGTTACAAAGGATCCAGAATTGACACAACCGCCTGCTTTTATCACAAGTTTACATTACTGTGGTGGGTTGATCCTGGCTAAACGCCAGGTGCTCAACCAAAGCTGCTCTATCACTCCCCTCCTCAGCTAGGCAGAGGAAAGAAAATATAACAAAAGGCTCATAGGTTGAGATAAGGACAGGGAGAGATCGCTCAGCAATTACTGTCATGGGCAAAACAGACTCAACATGGGCAAATCAGTTTATAACCAACCAAATCAGAGTAGGATAATGAGAAATAAAACCAAATCTGAAAAACATGTTCCATCCATCCCTCTTTCTTCCAAGGCTCAGCTTTACACCTGATCTTCTCTACCTCCTCCCCATCAGAAGCACAGGAGGACAGGGAATGATGGTTGCGGTCAGTTCATCACATACTGTCACTGTTGCTCCTTCCTCCTCAGGGTTGGACTCCTCACACTCTTCCCCTGCTCAGAGGCGGGTCTCTCCCAATGCAGACAGCTCTTCACAAACTTCTCCAATGTGAGTCCTTCCCATGGACTATAGTTCTTTACAACCTGTTCCAGTGTGGGCTCCTCTTTCAATGGGGCCACAGGTCCTGCCAGGACCCTGGTCCAGAGCAGGTTTCCCACAGGGTCAAAGCCTCCTTCAGGCATCCCCCTGCCCCAGCTTGGGGTCCTCCATCAGCTGCAGGTGGATATCTGCTCCACTGTCGACCTTCGTGGGCTGCAGGGGCACAGTCTGCCTCAGCATGGGCTGCAGAGGAATCTCTGCTCTGGCACCTAGAGTACATCCCTTCCTCCTTCTTCCCTCACCTTGGTTTCTCTCATCCCTCCAGCTGCAATTACTCCCACGCTGTAACTTTTTCTCCCTTCTTAAAGATATTATCCCAGAGGCACTACCACCATCACTGATGGGCTCCGTCTTGGCCAGCAGCAGGGCCATCTTGGAACCACCTGACACTGGCTCCATCAAACACAGGCTCTGACTGTCTCAGACACAGACTGGCTCCATCTTCACACAAGCTGTGAGAAGAAGCCCTATAGCACCCCTGCTACCAAAACTTTGCCATGTAAACACAATACAATTACATGCCAGCAGCTGTGAATTAACCTCCTTTTCTATAAGCTTACACTTCCCTCCAAAAGAACATCACCTTTCAGGTAACAAAGACACTAAACACTAAAGTTAACTGCTGTTGCATCAGGCCATCATCAGACCAGGCACAAACACATTGAGCTTTACCTTATCAGTTTTGAATAAGGCTGAGATAAGAATTTCATGCGCTCCTATATCTAACCATTGATGAGTTAAGGAGGACTCTCCAGAAGTCATCGAGTCCATTTCTTCACCACACTGAAGGATTGGTTCTCCTAAAAGCATGTCTGCTAGAGTTTTTCCATCTTGTTCATAAACCTTTCCAATGACTGAAACTGCCTAAGATCCTCGGGCAATCCACTACTTTTAATAATGCTCAGCTACTTTTAATACACAATATAATTTACTAATGTCTCTTCGAAATTCCTCTTCCTCAAACTTAAGCTCATAATTTGTCTTATTTAGAGTGGGCAGATTTATAGTTTATTCCCTCTCTCCATGGAAAGCTGACTATTTTCAAATTTTACAAGCTGAGGCACCAGTGTGGTTTCCTCTCTCTCTGCCGTACTGCCTCTGCTCAAAGCATGCTCTTAATCTTGTGTCTCTGCATGTGTATTTCTTTTCTTACCCTGAGAGAACAGGCAGCTAGGATATCACAAGGCTGTTTCAAGAGAAGACGTTCACATCCAAAGGCTGATGCATTCAGGCACACCCAGTAATAAAGTATTCTGAAACAAGAAGAAGATTTGTCTTTAGGATGGTAAGCAGTGGATCCAGTAGTAAAGAAAACCCAACAACACTGAAGTGCAATTTCTTCCACACCATTATTTAACATTCAAACAGATCTTCAAAAGTAACATCAATGACTGTAGGATACATTGTGCACCACCACTCAAACTTGGCCACAATCTCTCTGACAACCACTGTAAGGGTTTGACAAATCTGTGTTCTATGAATCAAAGCGCTCACTAACTTCAAAGAATGTTCTGTCAAGGTATAAGCAATACCTAGCACATATCAAAATCAGATGGCCCTGACTCCAAAGCTTATTGACTCAGACAGAGGACAAATCTTAATGTTGCTACTGATGACTTTATTTACAGTGTCACTGAAACCAACAGAGGCAAGACTTCTAGTCTACTGTGGAATTTGTGGGTGTGTAATTATGCGACAGACCCAGAGGAGAAATGTCAGGTCTGATGAAAGACTGAGTAACCTTTGTGTTCACAACATAGGCCTTACCTCCTGATCTTCATGACATTTTATCTATCAAAAAAGAAATCTTTCTCCCAAAACAAAGGGTATCACCAAGGGTTTGGTGATAGTGGGGAAAGAATAAAGAAAGGATTTACATGAACAGTGTTTGGAAACACAGAGAAGAGCTCTGAACAACAAACATACCCAAATTTCATGAGAGAGAATAAGCAACAAGGGAGAAGAGCAATAACACATTTGCGATCCTACTTTTGGAGGCTCTCAGAAAAACAGAACTAGACAGTAACAGGCATTTAGCCACAACAGCATCTTTCACCAGTAGATTACCTTTTGCATCACCATATCCTCTAAATTCCTGTCTCTCCTTGGCAGGGGCTGCTGCTAGCCCCAAAGCATCAAGTGGCTTTGTTACAAATATGCCTTTTCCAAGGACTGAAGCCAAGAAACACTCAACTTGCCACCTGCTATGAAAACAAGATGTGTGCTGCACATCTAAGGATATGCCAGTGCAACAACTCAGGGTCTTCTCTCTTGTATGCATCGTCCAACTATCTTTCTGCTACTCTTTTTTTAACTTTGTAATCCTCAGCTGCCCTGGGCTTTTGCTTCCCTTGGTCTTTTCCACTTTTACCAATGCTAACACTTACAACCAGCCCAACTGCTGTCAGCACAGGAAAGTGACTTGCTCCTATTTGGAACAGATTTGATAACAGAAGTGCTGTTTCAAGTCTAGCGAGGAATACCCACACCAATAATGTCCCTATAGCAGCACACAACAGCTGAGGAGACTGAGCCATAAATGCCTGTTACTGAAGATGTAATCTCAAAATGTATGATGGCTAACTAATAAAAAAGTTCAAATGCATGCCCATCTTGAAGACTGAAAGTAGCTCCAAGGACTTCTGCAAGATTATCTGCAGCATCAGACACACTACCTCCTAAAATACTAGAGAAATAAGGATGTTTAGCAAGGGATAGAGATACAAGGAGTACTTCCACCAAGAAAACACACCTGTTTTTCTATCTGAATTAAGACAGCTGTTGAAAACCATGGAGTAGCATTGAATGGCAGCCCAGAACAGGGAGCCAAGATGACTACCACATGCAATTGAAACTGCCAAAGGATTAAATTAGGTCAAATGTAATTACACAAACTGGAACCTGGCCAGGGTACTGGTTGGTTTAAGAAAATTAAAAGAGGTGTTCAAAAGTTTCAGAGATGGAGTCCTCCTCCTGTTAATTATTTGGTGAGTCAGTCACTGAAGACTCAGCATTCTGGGAGGCTGTCTGAAAAAGGGGAAAAAATGAGGCATAAACTTGAAAGGCATTAGAAGCGATTAGCAAAAGCCTTTGTTCTCCATGGCAATCCTCACTGCACTAGTGCGTGAAAGCCTTTCATGTTCATGCTGAAAAATAGCCTTAGTTCCTTTGATACTTCTGGAGGAAGCATTGAAATTTACAAATATCCCACTGTCAGAAGTTACAGACAATGGTTGAAGAATTTCTACATCTCCCAGCCAGGTTGTACCTAGCTCTAAACCCAGCTCTCAAGCAGGCAGAGCTCCTGCTAAAGGGAGGAATGCAAACAAGGACACATGGATGCTCACTGAGACCTAGAGCAGTATCTACTCTACTTGCTACAGGTTTTATGAAAGCCAGGTCATGCAGAAAAGGAGCTTGCAACTATATGGGTCCATGGCTTCCTCAGCTTCATTCAGTTTTCAGAAGATGGGGAGCATGAAAGGCAGGCAATGGTAAGAAGACCAGAAAGGATGCTTCATGGTCTGGTGGCTGAGTGTCACTCTGATTAAAGATTAGGCCCTGTTTATGCCTCTGCCACAGACCTCCTAAGCAATAAGAGGAAAGTCACATGTAACAATTTTTTCCAAGATATTTATTGCTGTGCCTTTTCTGGCTGACTGAAAACACAGAAAGACCATGTCTAGGAGAGAAAAGAACTAGCTGTAATGAACTGAGATTCTCCGTTCAATCTCTAATTGCAACTTGTACTATAACCATGTATAGCACTACAAAACACAAACTGTTCTGAAAAAATAGGCCTTGTAAGCCTCAGTTTTGGCACCTGAAAGTAGTAGATGCCTCTGCTACATCTGCATCTGAAAATCATCATTAGAGATGCACTCATTACTGTCTTTGAAGCAGTTGGATGCAACAATAAAAGCAGTACTGAATTGGAGATTAACCTTTTTGGGTACCTTCTTCAGACAGATGTTCAGATGATGGTTTATTTAATGCACATTAAACAAACCAATTTTTGACTGATGTGAAAAAAAAAAAAACAAAAACACAACCACAAAAACCCAACCAACCAAAAAAAAAAACAAACCAAAAAACCAGAAACTCACCAGGCACAATTGTGTGACGTGGTTGGCTCTCAACGCAACAGCAGGTGAACACACACTGGAGCCTCTGCCATATTGACTTCATGCACTTTTGTTTTCCTTTTCAGAAAACAAGCCAGGGAAAAGGCAGACATTTCACAGGTGTAATCTGTGCTAATGGCCTAAGCGTAGATGCAAGCAGCAGCTTGTTTCTCTTCATGTGAACAGTCAACAGGGACAAGTTCTGGTGGGACAACTGCTACCATGGCACACTTTGCTCCAGCCCAGCACCATCTCCCTCAGTGGCTCTGTAATGAACAGGCAAGAACTAAGAGCACAGGAGAAAGCCTGTGCTGTCTTTCAATGGTGTGCAAAATCCAGGGGCAAACAACTATGGAAAAAGGTTGTGCTCTCTGCTGACAATACGCAAGCTTATTGCTCTTCCAAAATGTAGTCAAATGCTCTCCCAGACAGCAAAAACACAAATGCCCTAGACCCTTCATCCCTGGCACTCCTCTGACACGGCAAGTCACTTCCTTGGAGTCCCCAGGCACCACAGAGACAGCAAGGACAAAGACTTCTTTGATGAACAGAAGCCAAGTGGTACTGCAGTTCTTCCCATTCTTTCCAAACACCTTTTAACCAAACCTCCTCTGAAGCAGGTCCACTGCTTTAACTGGAAAGACCTGCAAAAAGAGTTTTTGATGGAAGCAGAGACCTAGCGTGGGAAAAAAGAGCCAAACCGGTACAAGTCAGAGAACACCACAAGTAGCAGCATTATAATGGTTTTTTGAGTTTAAAATATTCAGCAAGGTCAACACACTTATCTTCAGGCCTGTGACTCATCAACAGCATTGTGTCAAAGGCAGCCACCTCACCCATGCTGGGTTTCTGCAGCAGAGCCACCACCAGCCCCAAGCACCCTAATTAGCAAAAGGTAGACAGGGTGTTTAACAGCATGTCAATGCCCTGAACAATGGCATTAGGATGAAAAGCTGTGCAGTGCATCACCATGGTCAGAAGCACTCTCCTGGTTCCTCAGTGCACGCCATCACTGCACCTCATGCAGGAACTGTTGCAAGTAAGGAGAAAGGTACAGGACCAATGCTATGGAGAACACAAGCAAGCCTAACCACACCAGGACAACCCAGCAGAGGCTGGGGAGAGCAGGGCAGCCTAAAGGGTTTCATGCCAAAGAGGGACCCACTGCTGAGAAAAACAGGCAGTCAAGGTAGCCAGCCTGTACAGGGGAGGTCTCCCTGCAGTGGCAGCAGTGATTGTTACTAATAACGGCCTCTAGTGCTTGAAACGGAGCACAAGGAGATGGCATGGAAAAGGCTAATGCCAAGCAATAATAAGAAGGAGTCAGGGTTGTTGCTCAAGTAAGAAAGTTTTTTCACCTAGGCTACTTGTTAGGACAAAAAAAAAAAAAAAAGTTTCCATATGCAGGGACATCCTGTTCACTGTATTAAACTAAAGGGATTACTGAAGAGGGAACAGCTTTCGGTAGGCAGAGGGGGGTAAATCAATTTCATGTTGCTACAGACAACTAGGCTGTGTCCTGTAAACTAAATCGGATTCAGTTCTATGAACCTGAATGATAAACATTTCCTGAAATGCAACACACACACTCTCCAAATAAATGAATACCATAAAGTACAGACTTGTATCATCTCCCAGCTTTTTTGCTGATCTAAAGACGTGCTCAAACCTGCTAATTATTGCAAAATACAGGACTAGAGTTTTGGCTCAGCAGTGGCATTCTGTCAGCTCAACACTGACTACTGCCTTACAGGGAAAAGATATTTAATGGTAGGGTGGCATTTGGCGAAAGGAACCAGAGCAGTGCCCAGATTCACTTCACTCTGGGCCCTTTCATGTGCTTGCTGCAGGATCTAAAAATTGTTCTGTTGATCCAGGCTCAGCTAGCAAGGGCCTAGGGATTTCAAGCACATCCTGTCCTAGCTTTGTCAAGCATATTGTAGATAGTTCTTCACCGTGAGGATGATGAGGCACTGTCACAGGTTTCCCAGAGAAGCTATGGCTGCCCTGTCCCTAGCAGTGTTCAAGGCCAGGTTGGACGGGGATTTGAGCAACCTGGTGTAGTGGAAGGTGTCCCTGCCTGTGGCAGGGGGTTGGAGCTGGATGATCTTTAAAGTCTCTTCCAACCCAAACCATTCTGTGATTCTATGATAATGGATGCAGGCAGTGTAACCTGCCTGGTCCTTGAATGGTCTGAATAGAAACAACATCCTCCAGCTGACCTGTGGTCACAGCAGCCAAGTAGGAACCTTACATAGACACTGGGGACAACACAGTGGCCATGGTTCAACAACTGTTCTCTCCCCATACCTCACACTGAAATAATTTCTAAGATTTTAAGCACCATCTCCACTTCCTGCAGCAAGTAAAGATGTATGGACACAGGGCTGCATCACATCCTGTGATGTGGGATGTTCTCCTCCAGCACATCCTTCATCAGTAGCCAAGAGCAGAGATCCCCTTGGCAAACCAGAAATCCTCCAGTCCTCACACTCCCCGGAGTGAGAAGGGCAGGGACCAATGGCAGCCCTGGGAGCCTCAGCACCTCTCTGTGCTGGGCACATTAATCCCTGTAGTTCTTGGGAGCCAGGGGAATTAGAAGACATTTAAGAAAGCAGAATTACCATTTGGCAAAGATCACAGCCACTGGCCAGGACCTGCACCGGGCTTTTCACAGGTAGGAAATAAGAAAATTAAATCAAGGCTGGGAGGAGCTGATTCCCCATGAAATAGGGAAATCAGGCAAGGGATGACTGTGCTCCATGTGTGCTAGCACTCTCTGTGGCATGGTCTCTGGCATGATACTGGGCTGAAGCTTCACAGTTAGTTATGTTCCTATCATCACATTTAGCTCAGCATCAGCCATGCAGCATCACAGGTGGACACAGGTGACAGACCTCAACCCATAATGGCAGCCCACTGAGAAAACAAAGGGTAAGAGCTCCAAACCTCTGGAGAAGACATGATGAGGCATCTGATTCTATACCATTCTCCAATAGCTGTTAAGCAATCAAATAAATCCATCTAGATCAATCTCTCCGTGAGGATAACAGGAAACATTACCATCCCATGATCATATAAGTCTTAATTTTATGGAGCAGTTGATGTTTTTCCAATGAAATGTACCATTAAAATGTAAGATTTTATTAGCAGAATCAATGATGTGCACAGAGACAGTCCCTCATGGCTTTAAAAAAATCTATGAATAATTATAATACTGACAGCAATAGAGAGCATTGTGCAATTATTACAGCTGTTTTACAGGATTCTCTACTAATGATGGCCCCTACTTCTGGTAAGGCACCTTAAGGCAGTACCACAAAAAAGAAAATAAGGAAAAAAACAACAGAAGCACAGCATTCCCCTGCACTTAGAGGGTGCAAACATGACACCTGTTTTGTGTTTATTGAATTATCTTCCCCCCCACCCCAAGCAATAATTCTGGAAACAGAAACACCACAACATTTACAAAAATATTTACCAGTCACCTGTCTCTTTCTCCTTGTCCACAAGTTAAGAGTGTTTTGTTGCAATCAGGAGAGATTTATTGCCATTTAAACCTAGCAGAAATGGAAGCAAGACAGAAAGGCTGTGACCTTTCATCACCCACAAAATTCATTATGGCCCTTAACCATGTACATAGATCAGGTATATGCAGCTTCCAAAAACCCTCTGGAAGTAATACATACACCGGAGACAGGTGTGGAGTCCTGAGACTCATTTCTCCCACAAGGCTCACTGGTTTCCAATGATAAGTAGTCACAACACCCAGTCTGCAGCCAGGGCTTTGTGGCCAGCCAAGTGTGGCTGCCCTCCAGCATCCCATCCAGCACTAGCTATGGAGCTGGGGTGGTTGAGATGCTTTCAATAACCCAACTGCAAGTTCAATACCCCAAGCACTCACTATCCTCACCTTCCACAGGACGCTATGAGCATACATAATCCTCCCATTTACCAGTATCCTGCTCTCAACTGGTAGCCATCCCCCACATCAATGCCATCATAAAGAGCTCAGTCAAAACATAAAGGCACCCTAAATCCAATGTTTACCAATCCCACTGTCCAACTTCTCAAGGAGCTCTGGCTAATGTGCAAGGAGAACCATTAAGCCTTATTTATTGCAAAGTGTTAAAAGAATCCACTTACACAAACTGGTGGCAAAAAACCCAACACCTGCCAGTTCTATCCCAAATATTTTGCCTAGCATCCATACCTATCTATTCACAAGATTATAAGGTCCACTCACAGGGAAAAATGTCTACTCCAACTAGCTTGAAACACCCCCTGGATGTGTGTGGGAATGGATGATGGAGAGTAACAAGAATACCCAACAGATGTTTTCATTAGCATAGATTTGCCATTTATTTCTCTCTCTTCTACCATCAAACCCCTCTATTATCCTGGCTGGATAATTTACAGCGCTTGTTATAAAGTACAGTTTCCAAGAACAGAGACAGCACACACTTGATAATGCAGAAGTTCAAAGAGCTGAGCCACACATGACCTGTAAGCAGATTGTTGCTATTTCCTCGCATGTTTAAAAGGGCTTTGCATTCATGCAGTGCTGGAACTTGTCATCATGAAACAACCTCCCATTACAACATGGCCCAGAGGAGCTACTATTTCAGGTCCTAATAACGTACTTGGTTTTACAGGAAAGCAAGAAGGCAAGTAGCATGGAACAACCCAGCTGTCAAGTAGAGAAACAGATGGGATCCTCATAAAGCTACACAGATTGCCTTAGTCAAGTGCTGTCACAGCCTATCCTTGAGATGGGAAAGCACAGTGCAGGAGGTAGATGAAAGAAGCTTGTGAAATTAAGCAGCATCATCACCTCCACAAGGCCTGTGAAGAGACAATAGAGAACTGCTTTCCAGGCACTCTGATCCCAGGGCAATAAAACATGACTCAAAGTTGTTAGGTTGGTTTTTTTCCCTATCTGCCTTTTGGCTGAGTGGCAATTGTCCCAAATCTCCCACCTGCTTGACCCCCACAGAACACAGAGATCATCATGGAAAGATACACCAGGAAGCACAGGTCACATCTGTGGTCTAAAGCTCTCAATTCAGGAGTGAGTGCAAACAATGGGAGGTGTCCCTGCTAGCACGTCCATGCTGGCAGTCAGGACACCCATGTGTGGGCAGCACCATGGCTTCCAGTCCACAGTTTGACTTCCAAACAATCTAGGAACCCACAACACCTGCCATGGTGGTTCAGCTCCTATGTCATTGAAGGAGGTGCCTTTTCACATCATGAGTCAGTGCAAACCAGGAGATGTGATGGACTGGTCTGACCTTCGTCATTCAAACTCTCTAATAAAGGATGCTAAACCAAAGCTAACAAGTCAGTGCTTCAGAACCATCAGGGCTCATATCTAACAAATACAAGCCCTATACTTTATACCTACAGTTAGAGCAACTCTGAGCACAGCCGGCCATTCATGCCCATAGTTATTCAAACAACGAAGGCTGCACACAGAGGGAAGGCTGAAGCCAGATTATGAATGAAGTACCAGGATCGATTCCCTTATCTACCCTCCACCTCCCACTAACTGGCAGATGCTACTCAGGGAAAACAGAATTTAAAAGCGGAGGCTAATGATGCAGCAGATTGATTTTTAGGACAAGAAAATAGATGTAATGGCAGTCTACCTGCTTGCAGGTTGCCAAGTAATAGCAAGGTTCAGGACAACCTGGCCTTGTCTCCCCTTCCTCATCCCAGCCCCTTTTCCTCCTCTCTCCCTGCCAAAGAAAGAAAAAACCCTCGCAGAAAAGAAATTGCTTTACACAAGGCAATTAAGTGTTGCCCAGAGCCAGCTCAATGCTGGCTTCCCTCTCTCTCTAAAACAGAGCCTGAATTAATGGATGTGCAGAAGGTCCACTTTCCAAGGAAAAAGCAGATTCCGAGCTCACAGCTGGGAGGAATGCATCGTATGTCTGGTATTCACACTGTGCCCTCTTTTCCTCTTCCTTCTTTTGGCCATATAAGGAGCTGAGCACAGCAGGACAGGCTGGGGAGCTGCATGCTCAGCGCAGTCAGACTTCTTTGTCTTTACTGGAAATCCAATCAATTCACCTAGGAAAAAGGCTAGTGCATACAGCACAGAGCATCAGGCTCAAACATCATGCTCTTGAGATGCAGGACAAAAAGAGGAACAAGCAGAACTAGACGAGCCCAGCAAGTGCTCCTGCAGAGATGCAAGCACACGTGAAGAGGCAATAGTTTTCTTAGTCACATTGGAGGAAAGGGGGGTGCTAACCTAAAAGCTCGAGGCTATTGCACCTACAGTCCCAAAGGGGTGTTTCCCAGGTTAGCAGCACTCAAGTCATATCTCCACAGGAAATAAAAGGCAACATGACCTTCACTGAATTCACTTAGGGCCAGGAGGATTATATCCCTTCAGCCGCAGAGAAATACATCCTCTCTAACATGCACAGGTTACAAACAAGAGTGTGGGACTGCACTTTAGAGAAGCCAGTCATTGGAAATTTTTCCTGAAGTTCTCCTAATCTCCAAGTTCAGTGTTCTTCAGCCATTTCAACAGCAGACTGGGACTTCCACACCCCCCAATGCAATTAAAATATTACAATTTAAAAAATTAAACCTTTTTGCTATTGCTGCTTCTTCTGTAAACAAAAGACTATTCCTGCAGGTACCCAGGACTTTTCAGGAGCAAAAAGGAAAAGAGAAAGACACACACTTTCACCAAAGGCTGGAAATTCTGGATCATCAACACCCAGGAAGATTCTACATCAATTCCCCTATTTCAGCCCTGTTTGGCATCAGTAAAGCAGTTCTCATTTCGTCCCACAGGAAAGTGGTGGAGAGCTGGACAACATCTACAGGGACAGGGAAACAATGATGGTGAGATCAATCACCATCAGAGCACCGCAAACAGCTCCAGGAAAGAAGGAAGCCCATAGACACACTACCAATGCCCAGACTGTCTCCAGTTTAGTCCTGGCTTTTCCTCCCATAGAGAAGACATGAAAATATCTGCACATCTATGGTGCGGCTTGTCTGCTTTCCTCAGCCAGGCATCAGGGTCCCAAGCAAGGCCCTGATAGAGCTGGCCAGGAAGATAGAGGAACTTAATGAAAGCAGCAACTTGGCCCACTTCCCCAGGGGTGCTGCTTTTGACTCAGGCTGGTTCTCAATGCCCTGAAGGATGATGGGAATCCTCCATAACAGGCAGGTTTGCAGTCTTCTGCCCCAGATATCATCTCATTCCCATGTCTAAAATATAAAGATTTACTTGATCCTGAAGCAGGAGGTTTGGTCTTGCTCCCAGTTTTACTTTGTTCTTTTGCCAGTAGTTGTTAGCACTGAAATAATTCTTCACACACACAGAAGCATCCAGTTTGCCTTGGATCTTAGGCCACTGGCTTCAAGAGTCCCCTCTAGCAAGAAGCCCCATTCTCTGAATTACTAGCCATCAGAACCCCTCATGCTTAGCTCCAGGACCACAGCAGCAGGCAGCATGTCATGAGCAACCACACCGCCCTGTCCTCCCAACTCTGCCAAAATGTCAAGTTCCATCCTCACCCCAGCACCTCTGGACTGCAGTTCTCCAATGCTGCTTTCTTCCTGGAGGTCCAGTTCCACCTCCTGCCACTGCCTGCTCCCTGTGCAGAGTTCTCTGCACCAGAAAACAGTAAGGCCAGTGGCCAAAAACCTCTTCATGACATCCAAATACAGTCTTCAGCCTTCACCTGTTGTATTCAGATGGAGTCAGGGATGTTCTGAAGCACCCAGTGAAGTGACATGGAGAAACACAGCTGAAACTCAGCCAGGGGAGGGAAAGATTTCTAGCCTAATTAATAACAGCCTGAAATTAAAAGCAGAGCTTATAGTGCAGCTGCAATTCCAGCTACCCTGCTGCTTGTGTTAACAGTGTGGCTTTATTATGGTCAGGGATTAAAAACAGCTCCAACAATTAAAGGAGAAAAGGAAAAAAAAAAAAAGAGAAAAAGAACCAATAGCAACAAAAATTAGTAAACCAAAAAATTCCTGTGGGCTGGAATGATAAAAAAAAAAAAAAAAAAAGAAAAAAAAAAAAAAAAAAAAAGAGAAAAAGAACCAATAGCAACAAAAATTAGTAAACCAAAAAATTCCTGTGGGCTGGAATGATAAAAAAAAAAAAAAAAAAAGAAAAAAAAAAAAAAAAAAAAAGAGAAAAAGAACCAATAGCAACAAAAATTAGTAAACCAAAAAATTCCTGTGGGCTGGAATGATAAAAAAAAAAAAGAAAAAAGAAAGAGTTGTGTGGCACAAGGAGCAAGAGTGAATGCTTCCTTTCCCACTGCCAACAGGGCCATGTATGCCCCCTGCCAAATGTACCCTACCCGCAGGAAGCCACCTTGTGCCCTGCAGCTCAGCACCAGCCACCATCAGTCATCCATGGGATGTCACCTCCTGCCCCCAAGTAGATGCACTGCAACTACCCTGCTCCAAATAGATGGCTTGGAAACTTTCCTCACTCCCACTGCCTGAATGCTACAGCAGTAAGGGAATAAATAAAAAAAAATAAATTAAAAAAAAAAAACAAACAGTCCTGCAATAAATTAATATGCCTGGAACTTCTCAGGAGGCAGCAGTTCTTGTCAAGTAGCCAGAGGAGGTGGAGGGGTGAGAGATGGGGGGGGATCAGCAGGCCCACGCGGCTGCTCACAAGAACAGAGGGAAAGCATGCCTGCATTTCTTGGAGGTGAGCTGGTTGCTCATCAGTTCCCAAAAAGCAAATCCACTTGCCTGGCCCCAGCACCTGTTCAGAGGTGCTCTCAGTCAGGATGCGGACAAGATGAGGAGCTAATGGGAAGCCTTGGTTTGTAGTGTCTCTATACAAAAGTCATTGCTTTTGAGGGCTTGGTCAGTAATACTGAGATTTGAAACTACTTTCTCCTCCTTGTAAGAATTAAAAACAATAAATTCATAAGAAAGAAGAAAACTATCTCCTTTCTCTTTTCCCTCTTTCCTGACACAGAACATGTTCCTCTGTTTTCTTTGAAGCACTGGCAGCTCCCCAACAGGGACAAATCTCTGCAGCCGAACCACTGACTAGGGTCAGGTTTGGCAATCAGCTGGGCTGTAAGCCCAGTCCTTCCCAAAGGGAGAGACCCTCAGACCTTCACAGGGAACATGAGGACCAGGGGCTATGCACGGACCTCAAAAGCCTTGGGAAGCAGTTTGCAAAATTTCTGTGTGAGCAGGAGAGAAAATAAAATAAAATTAAATTAAAAGCAAAGAACCACCTCTATGCACACAAGAAATGGAATGAGCAAGCAAAATAGACACTTGAAGCTCATTCTCCAGGCCTTCAAGGATGAGTGATTCTTCAAGCTCAATATTCCTGACAGGAAGCAGCTCCCAGCTGGGGCCACGAGGAGCAGCCCACCCTGATGTCCATGTAGGACCTCCCACCATCTCAGCACACACAGCAGGACTCACTGCTCCCCTCTGGTTTTGGGACCACAGAGGCAGGAAGTCTGTATTCAGCAAGGAAGTGACGATCTTTCACTCTGTTTACCATGACTGCCATGAAAATTGCCATGATTTTAAGGCTAGCACCTTTCATCTCCATCTAGATGGGAAAAATAACTAAAGGTGATGTTGCCAGGGAAATCTCCTATATTCACTGCAAAGCCACTGAGGACCACAAGTCCCTAAAGGGCCAAAAATATTACACAGTTGCATTTTCTGAACAATATGTTACTTCTCTGCCCTCAAAGATTTGTAGCCCAGAAACTTTGGAGTTTGGGATTTCTTTTATTTCAGTTGCTTTTGTCTTCAAACAACAAAAGAAAGCCAGAGCAGCCACAGCACAGTTGGAAGGCAGGAGTTTCCTCTCAGCCAAACAGCCACACCTACAGCATTTCAACCACTGCAGAGGGCTTGACCTTCAAAATCAACCCAAACCTGGGCCATCAACCAAAACCACCTTCTTTGCACTATATGGATATAAACACAAGGACCAGAGCACATCAGCAGAGATAGGCTGAGCAACACATCCCTGCAGCTATCCCAGAACTGCAGTGCTCCCAACACAACCTCCCGACACAACAGTGGTCATCTACACCCAAGAAAACAGACCCAGGTTGCTCCAGTGTTTCCCATGAGGACACACAGGACAAATTTGGTCCTCATGGCTGCAGTTCCTCAGCAGCAAAAGCAACACTGGGATCACCCAACATATCTGAGCCCCATTCTTGTTCTGGGAGGGATGCAGAATCATTTTCCATGAGAAATCAAAGTGCCCTTATAATAGGGATGTAACTGTTAGTTGGCAGAAAAAGTCTTTGCCATTTCTAAAGACAGAACAGTGGATTCAGGTAAATTCTTGCTGCTGTAATACAGGATGATAATGCCCAACACAAATGAAGAAGATCCATTGTTATATGACAATGCATGTGTCTAGACAGCTGCTCCCAAAAGCCTGCCAAAAACATTTCACTCTGCTCGTTTTCGTAAGCTCAGAAACTCCAAGGCAGGCTGTGCAAGCCCTTCATAATTCCCTTCACTGTAGGGCTATGAAGGGCTTCAATAGAATTGTACTTGAAGCCGTGTCTGCAAAAATATCACAGCTAAGGTGGCAAATCGCCAGCAACCACACAGCTGTCTGCACCATATCCAGGGCTGGCTTGATAGCATAAGAAAACCAAAACCTCCTTATTTTTTCCCAGCACAAGCCTCTGGTATTTCAAAAACATTTAAATTAAAATTAATAAACCCCACAATACACTTTCTTTCTCAGACACCAGAGCACTTTCTAAATACCAAGGTGACTGTGACCAAAAGTCACCATAGCTTAAGAAATTTGGGTGAAGTGACTTCTCAGTGGTTTCAGCTAAAGGGCTTTGCCTCACATTTGCAGCAGACAAGCAGACACGGTCACCGCAACTTGGTCAACATTCAGCTGTGATGACAAACCACCTCCCTGCAGCCTCACAGCCCATGAAGTGAAGCATTATCCCCATTTTGCAGACAGGACAAATGGAAGCTCAAGAACAAACCACACACACACACACACACGAAACCAAAGCCACCCAGCCAGACAGAGGAAGTTTGAAGCTGTGCTGCCCCATCACACTCCTGGGTAGAAAAAGGGGATATTTGAAGGATGAGAGATGATGGCAGCACCAGGTACAACCAGGCAGGAGGTAAATGGGCTGGGGCTTGGGGAAAACACACAGAACCAAGAGGAGCTTAGCAAATTCCAGCCAGCAAGGAAGATGCTGGGCCATAAGGTTAAAAAAAGAGCAAAAAATTGTGCAATTCAGATTCTGTCCTTACAAAGAGATTCTACAGTCTTTATCTTACATAGGACAACTGCACTGAGAAAGACTGCCCCTCTTGCCCTAGAATTTGTGACTCTCTCTGTCACAGTTTTTTGGGTGCAAGTAATGTCCATCCCTGCACAGGCTGATTGGGATGAATGCTATGGCTGGTATCAAGCTGGGCTGACCTTTCTCTTATAAAACTGTTTCCAACTCTAGTAGAAGAATCTCCATGAGCTCAGACACCTCACATGGTAAAAATCAGGCAAGTGCTGAGTATTGCCTTCCTGAGAGACTCCATCAACACATATCTTAGAGAAATCATGATGGGCCACCTGCATATAATCCCTCAAAATGTATTTCATTCAAACCTGCTCCTCCCTGATCTCCTCTGACATAAGTCCATATTTCTCCATTAATAGCTGAAGTGCTCCCTGTGCAGGAGGGTGTTCCCTCTCAGAGCGTATCTTCCTCCAGAACTTCAAAGTCTCAGTGAAATAACCAGCTGCAGCTCAGGGTAGAAATCAACACGGGAACCAGTAGCTCTCATGAGCTACAACAGCACTAGAATTTCCCTTAACGTTATTGGAATTTATAAGGTTAGACATGGTAATAGATCCAACCCACCAAGGACTGAAACTTTGTACCTATACAGTGCAAGTATATGTTTGCTGCAAATGTCACAACACATGTAAAATAAATTATTATTGCATTTTCAGGGAAGGAAATCAAGGCACATATAGCAGCAGAAAGTTATCAGAGAACCAACATACTACGATCAAATAAAAACAACTCTGGTTTCCCCCATTTTACAGCCTTGCATAGACACATGCTCCCAAGAACCCAACTCTTTCCTCACTAGCTGACGAATCAACCACCCTTCTGGGGTAACACCTCAATCTTTGGGTTTTGGTCCCATTTTAGCATGTCTCCAACACTGAAGAGAGTACCTGATCAGAAAAGTATCCAACATCTCTGCTGGTCTTGCAAGGTTGGATTTAATACAGCAAGGACTAGGAAAGAGGATCTGCCTAGTCTGGAGGCCAGAGGTCCAAAAGGCAAGCCAAAAAGTAACTCATTCCCTTTCCTAACAAACTGTGTTTTCAGCTAGAAGTTGCTTGGCAGCCTTCCTACCAGAGGATGTGGCAGGTCAAGACAAGGGTTCATTCCCGGCCAGGCCGAGCAGGGACATGAAACACAGGAACAGACATACTTTGCAAACATGGGCTGAAGCAGCAGGAGGACTGCATCTGCTGGGCTGTCCTCAGACAGCAAGGGATGCTGCGGGCTAGGCCTGTCAGGCTCCAGGAGGCACCAACCCGCAGTAGAGCAAGAACAGAAGTACTGAGGCACAGAGAAAAGTAGCCAAGGCAAGTCTTCAGGCACCCAGCTGCACTGCACCTGCCTTGTGAATACCTTTGGTTTCTTATTTCTGTCAAAATCAAATACAGTGGCATTCTATAAGAAAAATGTCACTTAAACTCATTATTAAGGGTAATTTCCTCTCCCTCCCCTTTTCATCAGCAACACTCAAGTATTCATCAAATGATCCTGCTATTTCCAGGCAAAACGTTAGTCTTCTTATGAAGAACCTATATATTAGCACCGTCTATTGTTATAAATGTAAAAAGTTCTACGGAAAAATCAATTCAGAAGCAGTGCACCATCCACCTGAGTAGAAATTTACCTTAAATAAACCTCACACACAGGGAAACCCATAAGTGCTTGAGGAAAAATGTTCACATGGGGAAAAGATGCAGCAGCAGCCACATTACTTTTACCTTCAAGGCAGTAGCTTTCCACTTAAATACTATACAATGCACCTGCTTATTACCCTTATTACACAATATCACATTTAAGTCCATGCTGTAAGCATCCCACTCATTGCAAAAAGACTTCAGGAAGGGAAGAAAAAAAAAAACAACAACCCAATCAAACAACAAAAAACAGTGAAGGAAAGTCATCTACAGTAGCACATTACACCACACCAATTTCAAGCAGGCTGCCATTCTGACCACACCAGATGGCATTTTTGACTCCAACAGTATCCTTCAGTGAAACATCCTTTTTACAGCATTAGTCTTTCTATGATGAGCCCTTTTGAAATGAATGGTACAAATTCTCATACTCTTTTCAAAAGGACTGTGTTGCTCATAGCACTTTAACTTTTTACACCATCTTTTCCAATAACTTGTAAAGCAGCAAGGCCGAAACAGGTCATCTTTAAGGAAAGAATTCAAAATAAATAAATCATCACCTGCCTTGGGAAGGAACTACAGAACAGGGCTGTGAATCCCAACTCAAGGGAGCCTTATGTTCCATTCCAGATCTAGGCCAACTCAGAAAATCACTTAAGTACCTGATTAACTTTAATATGCGCTTAAGTTGCTTTGACTTCCACAGAACTTAAGCCTATGCTTACGTGCTTTCCTGTACAGAAATACTCTCTTAAACCAGATCCTGTTTTGTAGGGAAGCTGCATACAAGCACATGCAGCTCATGCCCTCAGGAAAGCCCTGGCTCCCCAGCCTAGCTGTAAACTAGACTGACTTAAATTTTGGTCCATAGGTGAGCACAGTGTTTCACCCAGAGCTTTAAATAACCACCCTGAGTTTTGGAATTGCTTAAACTGGGACAGAGACTTTATGACGGGTCAGCTCTAGGATTTAGACCTGGTAAGTGATGCAAAGGCTGATGAGAGACACTACAACACAACTGAGTTGCAGATCTGTCCAAGAAGAGAACAGATCCCTGGGCTCAGTTGTATCTGCTCTGGAACACACTGTGCACCAGCCCTGGGCTGTGCACACAGCAAGTACCAGAAGGACCCTCCACTGGCCCCTTCTGAGTCACCATTTTGCCTGGAGGGCTATGGGCTATGGCACACAACCACAGGGTTTTGGACAGGCCTACAGCCAAAAAGCTCTCAGCTTCAAAAGGGACACCACATTTCAACATCCCTCCACGCTATCCATGAGGAAGGAAACCATTTCCTCTCAGTCTTCCACCACAGAAAAACACTATACAAGGACCCCACTGGCATCCCTTTCCTTCCAGGATGCTCCATGCCAAACCCAGCAAGCTCTAAGATTTCCAGGCCAGATGTTCCCAATTCACTGAGCCACAGAGTAGAAGGATTATGGTGTGGTGCTGCAGGCAACTGCTCACAAAGGACCATGGTTACTGGCACACATTACGTTTCCAGCCACCACCATGCAACCCAACATATCTTCTAGTGCTGCTAGTGCAGCACTGTTCTCATGTGGGCAACCACAGAGCCAAGAGCAAGGAAGGATGCAACAATGACAGAAAGCACTCTTTAGTCTTGCCAAACAAGGTGAGCTGATGAATTACAGCAACAATCAAAAGGCATCTGAACCAGCCTTATCATCAAGGAGCTCTCGTGTTTCAAAATAGAACCTCAGCCAAAAAAAGCCCCTTTCCCCAACCCCTCCCATCATCAGATAAACTCTTGCTATTACAGTCAATTGCAAGCACATTGTTCCTACAGCTTCTCTAATAGAAAAGAAGTCCTACTAAGTAGGAGCTTGGTTCTTCCCATTTTGCCCATTCTCAAGGCAGTGCAATAAATTATTATTATATAGTCGGCTTTGCAGACAACTAAAACACCCATGCTGAGTGCCTGCACAGGGGCATGCTGTTTCTCAGTGTGATCCGAAATAGCCAAGATGTTAAAATCCCACAAAGAAATGAGTTTCTAATGAAAAAATTGATGGACCAGATGTCGGCATTGATGATAATTTGATAATTTTGCTAGCTGGGGGCAGAGTCCAAGCCCCTCTAGGTTAGAGGGCCTCACCCTTCCCCATTCCTCAATGACCCACATTACAGTCTAGTTACTCCCACATCCACCCACCCTTTGGGTTACTCACCCAGAAGAGTGATGCACACTATCCTTTCCAAGCCCTGGCCCTTCCCCTGCATTAATCATCACTCCCAAAGCACATGGATAAGGGTGATAAACCCTTCAGAGCCAAAGTTGGCATGGGAGAAGAAACACTTAACAGTAAGACGTCAAATGCTGCATCGAGGTTTTGGATTCCACTGACTCCATTTCAGGAAGCCCCAGCTGAAAAAAAAAACTAACTCTACTTCAACCAAAGGTGTTGGTTTCCAGGGCTGCTGCATGGAGGGCACCAAGCAACATCATTCCCTGCTACAACACAAATTTCAGAACCTTTTCTCCCCAACCTAGGATGTCCTTCACCCTGTGCAATGGGATTCTGCATCTCCTGTAGCAATGGGGCTTGCAGAGCCTGAGCAAAGTCTGAACCTGCACTCCCACACAGAGGGGCAAGTGAATTTGAACTGCAGGGTGCCTGTGCAAGTCTTGTGTTGAATACAAAATGTACAGTGATGTAAAGCCTTGTTCCAAGTGAAGGCTAAATGCCTGACTTCCCTTCAAAACACACAAATGCCAAAATATCTGCTGATAAGACAAATTACAGAAGCTATTAGAGACTGCATAATGACTGCAGGAGGAAGGATAACCATCGCTGCAAGCCTGCCCCAGGGAAATGCAGCATCCCAACATGCTTCACACAAGAATAAAACCAAGCACCATCCAAAAGTGAAAAAACAATAGAAAAGTTTACTACCTGTGTCATTTAAATATGGATTTCTCCACAGAAACACACAAGGCGCCTGCCTACTTCCCTCTTCCCTTGCACAGAAACACATCTTCCTTCAAAGGTGCCAAAAGAGCAAGTGAGATCAGGAGTGACAAAATGGCAGGAGAAGGGGAGTAGCAGGGTGCTGCAACTTTGCATTTCAAAGCAACAAACGCTTTCTACTACCAAGTTTAATTGAGTACCAATAAAGTGTAAGACTTCAGAAAAATGCAGGTAGTTTCAGGACATACACTTTTGCAGAGTCCCTTGCCCGCCTTTCAGTATGTTAAAAACCAAAACCATTAAAAAAGAAATGGTTTTCAATATTATCTTTCTTTCCTTGTTGCTGTGGGAAAGTCTTGCACAAACTATGGTAGAAGCTACTTCGAGATGCAAACATGAAGCAAAACCAAAAAACATGGTTTTCTCCAAATTATAGCGTGAAATTTCAATAGAAGGGAATGTATTTTCTTTGAAGACAGCACCATCCTTCCAAGCTGTGCTTCAGTTGCCTGAATCACATGCCTGAGACCACCAACATGATGCAATTTCCATCTCTAAAGCTTTGGTCTTGTAGGATTTACTTGTTTAAGCTGCAAGAGAGGGAAGCGCATTACATACTGCTGACAGCATTCATTTGCGTGTGTGAACAAAGATGAGGATGAGGTGAGATTAGGACAAGCCTGCAGGGAATTAGCCCTGTGGGTTATTTATTCCATGACACCACACATTAAAAGAGTTGACTGTCCCTTTGGCCTTATGAGGGCTCGTGAGTTATCCAAGCACGTTTTCTATTGGAAAGAAGGGGAGGAGATGTTATCATCCAGGTAAATATAATAATAAACAAATGGTGCATACAATGAATGCCACATTGCATGTGATTACCATGACAGCTCCTGGGATGCCAGAATGCCTTACATCTTGGGTGGGTGGGCTGGATCAGTCCCAGCAGACAGACAGATATATTGAGTCAAAGAGGCCAACTCCCCAGCTCAGGGTTCTCAGACAGGACCAGCCTTGCCCAGTATGCTCCAGTTCATATCCCCCACAATCAAAGCCTCACAGTCCCACGCCAGCGCAGACAAGTACCCCGCTCATGCCCTGTCCTTCTGGACCAGGCTTCACTGAGGATCTTGAGGGATTTACTAGTGGAAACCAGGTGGCCTCATTCCTACTGACCCACTCTCACCATAACATATTTCTCATTTCCGAGTGACTGGCTGCTCTCTCTTGGTTCTGGTTAATATTATTTGTGTTTTAATGCTTTCTAGGAACCATTCCAGCTTTACATCACAACAAATACCACGGAGTAGGGGAAACACTTAATCTGCCTGGCTGTGCTTTGAGTACTTCACTTTGGGAACTGGTCCAGGCAGTCAGACAAACAGCACTGCCTACCCCATGGCCAGAGCTCTCCCCACAAACACTCAGCCCCACTGGGGAAGTGGCCCATAGGTCTGAAGGTGGCTTTCCCCAGGGTTGAATTCTGGAACTCCTCCAGAAATCTGTGAGCAAGCAAAATAAAGAGGAAGCCCACAAAAGCTTGAGATCAAAGGACTCTTTGTGTTCCTTTTCTTTGCAGACACATGGGGTATTTCCAGTTTTCTTCCTCTTGGTCTCATGGGCAGCTGGGTCTTTTCACAGCCATCATTGCCACAGTACCTGTCTGCCTGAGGCTGAGCTAGTGTTGTACAACACCCAGGAGGAGGTGGTTCCACAGCACCACTTACCAAAAGGGGAAACTGATGCATGGAAAAGCAGGAGAGGTGCTGTTACAAAATTCAAGAATCAATTCACTTGAGACTACTGATTCTCATACTAACCTTGCGCCTGGCCTAACTTAGGAATTTCCACATGGACCTCACCAGAACACAACAGGCCTTTCGGGAACCAGTGAAAGGGCTCAAAATTACAGAAGGAATATGTGACAGAGATGAAAATAGCAATATCGGATTTTGTGGGTTCACAACCCAACCTATAAAATATTTCTCTATCTCTGGAGGGCATCTGTTTTGTAGGATTCTTAGGATTTTAGAAAGTGGCACCCAGGTCAAACAAACAAACAAAAGCCCTTGGCTGGAGCTAAGTACAGGTACTAATGGTTTGGTGCCACCGGAGAGACAGCACAGGGTACAAAGTTCAGTCCTATTAAAACTTACAAATTTTCATCTCTTCTCCTATCCTTCAACCTCAAAAAAGAGCAGGAAAGATAGCAAGAAAGGGGCTCAGTTTTGTTGGAAAACAGCAGGCCTCTGGGTAGGAGAGCTCCTAGGCAGGATAGACCAAGCCCTGTACAGACCATGCTCCATGTCCAGCTCCCGCCCTGGGACCACACAAGACCCCAGCAATGCTGCTGCAGCAGCATCACATCTCCTCACTTCCCCAGGGTCCCTGCACACAGACCCTGACCTGTGCACATCACTTCACAGACTGACAGAATGCCTAAAATCAGGGCATCGGCAGAGTTGTTCATCCAGCCCATGATATACCTTTGTTTTTAAGCAAGAAGCTGTTTTCTCTGTTGAGCAGGGACATAACCAGATCAACTTCTAAATCAGCTCCTCAACTACAATTCCACCTCTTGTTTGCAGTTTGTGCGTTACTTACTTTCACAAAGAAAAGCCAAAAGAAAACAAAAAGAAAGAGAGAAAAACCCAGTGAAGAAGATCTGCTCTTTGGGACAAGCTTAAAAGGGGAATATTCACTGTCACCAGTAAGTCCAAAGGAGGCGAGAGGAGAGGAGAAGGGAGGATAGGGGAGCTCAGTGTTATGACACATTAATTATTTACCCACAGGTTTTCTTAGGAACTTGTAATCCACACCCAGCATCTCAAGAGTAGGTCCAGAGGGTGCAGGCAATGAGGAAATCAGGGAGGGAGAAGTGGAGGAGATACCTCAAATCCGCAGGAAAGAATTAAGAATTTGAGGCCAGGGATTATCAACCAGACAGAATTCCCAAGTTATGTAGCTGAGAGAAGGAGGAGGGTGAATATCCCAAGGAAGGCTGAACACTCTTAGGTTCCCAAAATACAGACAGCACGGACAACAGGAACAATGGATCAAGGGCATTACATTAAAATACAGTTTTTAAAGCATCCACCAGCTTAAAAAAGAAATCCTCAGAAGCTTGATCTACCTCTTCCCAGCAAATCCACATAGTGCTGCGTTGCAGCAGAGCTCTGAGCAGCATCTAAAGGTCTTCCATCAATTTATTCACCAGGAGAACTCTGCTTATCTCCCACCATCAAGTAAAAACAGTTATACATGATTTTTACTCAATTTTAGTGCTTTGAAGGAGAGGGAGCTTTGTGTCATACTGCTTTTCTTAAACCAAAGAGGAACTACAAAGCTTGAAAAAGAGATTCGGGAGAGGTCTGTGGGTTTTATCAGGGGAAGGTGTTTAAGAGTAATTTTTTGTCAAAACCAGGACATGCTTTTTCCTGTTTCTTTCTAATTTACACAGACACACATGCAAACACACTTCCCATTTTCCACCCAAGCACTACTTTTGAACCCTCCACAGCAGCAATCTCTGTTCCAGCAGCCTTCCAGTATCTGAAGGGGGCCTACAAGGATGGTGGGGAGGGACCCTTCATTAGGGACTGTAGTGACAGGACAAGGGGTAACGGATTCAAACTTAAACAGGGGAAGTTTAGATTGGATATAAGGAAGAAATTCTTTACTGTTAGAGTGGTGAGGCACTGGAATGAGTTGTCCAGGGAAGCTGTGAATGCTCCATCCCTGGCAGTGTTCAAGGCCAGGTTGGACAGAGCCTTGGGTGGCATGGTTTAGTGTGAGGTGTCCCTGCCCATGGCAGGGGGTTCAGAACTAGATGATGTTTAAGGTCCTTTCCAACCCTATGATCCTGTGATTCCACCACTGAAATGGGGAGCACCCTGACAGGCTTGCACTACCCCAGCATCCGCAATGCCCTCCTTCCAAACTCCAAATTAAATTCCCTGTTCATGTGAACAATTTTTTTTTTCTCCATCAAATTAACCATTGCTCCTCCTCTTTTTATATTACTAACTAGCAGTCTGAATCAACACATCTCAATTTTGGGAGGAGCAACTATTTAAACCACCTTACTTTCACACCAGAACCACTGACTGTGCCATATCTAGCCCAGCAGGACCCTCCCCTCCGCATCCTCCTGGGCCAATCCAGCTCCCAAGCACTGTTTTTGAGAAGGTCCTACAAACCCATCCACTAGACAATGTATTAACTATTTGCTTAAACTTTTTGGTTGGTTGGTTTGTTTTTGTTTTTTTCTTTAACCAAGTGACATTTTTCAACCCAGATAACTTTTTCCACTTCAAATGTTAACAAGAGAGTGTAGGGGGGAAAATGGTAAGAAACTAATCAGTTCATCTTTCTCTAGTTTAATGCAACACTGGCCTTCCTCTCTCATGCAGTAGCAGCACTTTTCAAATATATTTCTTTCACCAGAATGTTTAAATGCTTCAGAGAAATTATCTACTAAGATGATGGCCTATACATTCTCTCTTTCCTACCACTTCTCAATCAGCATTGATGAATGCATTAGAAATAGCTGTTCTGTTGTGTCTTTCACCAAGCTCCTTCAGTTCATATACAATGTTCCTCCTGCTTTTAAATGCCACAAGGTGCAGAGGAACTCAGGCATCAGAAGCACACACCACACAAACCCTCTATATCCACACAAGGCTAATACACAGGAATCAGGAGTGCAACGTTTAGGACTAAAGTTTTTAAATTCTGAAGTCCCACTTGTCAACAAAAGTCAGCCACAAATCCACAAAGGTAGCAGTGCTTGGGGATTATTGGCTGAGGCTGTCAGAGCAACCTCAGGACAACAAGGGTAGATTCCCCCACACCTCCAGTCTCAAAGTTGTTCTTTATGATTACATTTAGCTCAAGTCTAAAATGTGAGACTTAGAATAGGGAAAGAACATGGTAGGATTAGACCACAAGAAGTCACAAGCGCTCACCAAGAGCCTCACCAGTTTCCACTCCAACTTTCTTTTTCTCTAAATCCTTTCCCAAAACAATTTTCCATTCATTCTCCCCCCTCCTGCTGCCTCCTCTCCCTTCCAACCCCTCTCAAAAAATCAAGCTGGGATCCAGCCTAAACTTTCTCCCTATGTAATCTGTCCAAAGTCTACAAAATACTGACCTGTGGTCACTACAGAATCATATAATCGTTTAGGTTGGAAAAGACCTTTAAGTCCAGCCAGTACTGCCATGTCCTTCAGTGCCACACCTGCACGTAACTTAAATACCTGCACGGGTGGTGACTCTACTATGTCCCTGTGTAGCCTGCTCCAATGCTTGACAACCCCTTTGGTGACGAAATTTTTTCTAATATCCAATATAAATCTCTCCTGTTACAACTCAAGGCTGTTTCCTCTTGTCCTATTGCTCCACCTCACTACAACCTTCTTTCAGGTAGTTATAAGGAGTGATAAGGTCTCCCTTGAGCCACCTCCAGGCTAAAGAACCCCTGTTCCCTCAGCCACTCCTTATAAGGCTTGTGCTCCAGACCTTCACAATAGCTTTATGTGTGGACACACTCAATGTCTGTCTTGTAGTGACAGGCCCCAAACTGGAAACAATATTCAAGGTGAACTGCATAAAGAGGACCCAGATTGCAGGTGGGAAGTAAAACCTTATCTGTTTTATATAGCCTCATGGCAATTTGCCATGATGGTCAATCTAAGGGGAAACCCAGCCTCCATGTTTCTGTTACTGTTTAACCAGCACCTGGCCCTCTAGAGCAAGGTCCAGTCCCTGAAAGCAAGGATTTGCTGTTACCTCTCTTCCAGCAAATGTTTTTTCATAAAGGAAAGGAACAAGGAGGAGAGAGATGGTAAGGAAAGCCACCAGATATCCATCAGTGCACCCTACTATGGTCACTGGGCTTGCAGGGACAAGAAACAAGGATAAGCAGTTGACATTGGACACCATGGAAATTCATCTCTGCCTTTCCCATACATCCCTGCTCTGTCCTTAAAAAAAAAAGAAGGAGTGGGGAGTGGAGCACACTAAAGGACTGAAGGTGCCATGGTGTTTATGCAAGATGAGAGACAAGCCCTGCCGCAGCACCCAGGTGAAGGGAAGAGGAAGTTTTGTCACTTGGGTATCTCATGCCATGCAGCCCCATTTTCTCCTAGGAAATGTAAGATGGGGAGAATGCAAGCATGTTACCAAAGAAGCAATGGCAGTTGGGTAACACCACACTAAATGTGAGGCTGGAGGGGTTACATAGCACCATGGGAAAGCAAAACTCAATCTCAACATCCCCCATTGCCCCAGCAGCCTGTAGGGATGGGTCATTGCAAGAACCCAGGCTCTGATGAAAAACATCAGCCAGGACTCCAGCACCACCTGCTCCCCTGGCCACCAACTCCACAAGGGTTTCCTCACTGCTCAAGAGGCCCATGACCGCTCGCAATGTCACACTGCCCACCCAGAAAGGCAACACTGAAATCTACTCCTGTTTTCCATGAGCTAAGCGAAACAGCTTAAATATTACCCAGCACTGCCAGCCCTTGTGATGGGTAAATGCTTTTGCGATCAGGCGGACATCTTTATTTAAATGGCATCTGTATGGCAGGTGGAACATCAGCTTTATCACCCAATTCTTTTGTGTCAACCCCTTATGCAACGGGGTGCAAGTATGCTCTGTCACTCACTCAGCCTGCTCATACAAAAGCACAATGTGCCAAGCCAGGGCATGGAAGGCAAGCATGCTGACCCCTCTATTAAAATCAGCATTATCCAGCTTTTTATAGAAAACAGCTGATCTCCTAAGGACTCCATGTTACCATAAAATTAATTGCAAAAAATTTAGAGCCAGACACATGATGGTACTACCACCCAGGTACGTAGTGACTTCAAAATACAAAAAGCTTACAGAGAAGATGCCCAGTGCAGATCACCTTATTTCAGGAAGAACAGGGCTTTTTCCTTCATGTTTTAGCTTACTCCACCTTCCAAAATAGCTTGAACTGAGTCAAAAAAGGCATGTTCATTTTGGAATGAAACAGCATGCATATGAACAGCTCTTATATGAGCTGTGGCAGAACAACTTGTTCTTCAACAGTTATTCTGAACCACAGCTCAGTAACAAATCCAGAGTACGTCTCCATAAACGAGACACTGTGTTGATCTGACAACCCAGTTAAAGTGGTGGGTAGAAGCTTAAAGCCTTCACGAAAGTATAAGGTCTTGCTGACAACTCCCTTGAACTAAGGGCATGATGACCCAGGAAAAATGAGACATCATTCACTTCTTTTCTAGAGACCTGATTCCCAACTTCAAAAACCATCAGTCCAGCCTCAAAGTTGGTAAGTCTGTCTTAAAAACTAACACAATAAAAATTAGTGTGTTTAAAGTTTTCCCTCTATTGGCACTCTGTACAGAAAGCCCTTTTCCAAAAGCTTTCCTACACAACCATGAGACCTAGAACCTTTAGTTTATTTTAAATGAAAAATCAGATATTAAAAGAAATTACAGAGTTAATGGAGTAGAGTTTATAAAAGACTTGATAAAGGGCAGAGCTTACAACAAGATCAAAATCAATAGAAATCAGTAAAACCTTGAACACTGAAGGTAAGACATTGAACATCTCAAATTAAAACTCTGGTTTGCTTGTTACTACTGTGATTGCAAGGCCCTAGACCAAGAAGTACTTCAGAAGAATGATCTTTACTATCACTGCTGTCATGCAGGCTGAACACTGCCTTCCTGAAGGGAGACTATTTCTTGAAATATAGTGTTAGTATTTTTCTCCTCTCCTTCAAAATTTCACTCAGCAGTACAATCAGTAGTTAATGCAATGCCTTTCTCCATGCTCTGTTTCCCTGTCAGGCTTTCAGTATCCAGGTCTTCAGCACTGTGGTAAAATCTTTAGGAAGCAATATTTAAACAAAATAAACTGCAGAAATTTCCCCCTAACAAAAAAACAAAAAAAAAAAAGGGTTTTGCAGGCTTTATATAATAGCTTGTTTTTTAAAAATGTATATCCAGAATCCAGTTGAAATTGGCTTCTTGTTACAGCCACCCTAAAACATGCACTTCCTTTTCAGCAATGTGAGTTTGTTCACCATGGCCAACTCACACCATATCCATGTATTAGATAAATATACATATATATGTATACATATAGGCTCATGCTGTCTCAGCTGGAGGTAACTATGACTGACATAAGGCTTATTCAGCCAGAAGAAGGGTTACTAAAGCGTTATCTGCACTCAAAGTGGTTTAGTGTTACTGGGCTAAAAGGAAACAGAGAGACATCCTGTTTACAGACTGTAGAGCCCCAAAGGATAAACAAGTGCACCTCAGTTAAAAGTAGAGAGGGAGGGTGGGCGAAGCAGTAGGAGAGACTGTGGGTATCAGGATAGTGAAATACTAGCTAAACTGGATGCCTGGCATCACAACTCAAGGCTGCTGGTTGGCCCCACGTGCTGCAGAGCTGCAGAATGTACAGAATGTGCCACCACACTGGGGCTGCCAGCTCCTCCGACCCCACCACGGCTGGACTCTGCTCATCTTTCACACTGATGCTGGACTGCTTCCTGGCACCCGGTGACGTGACACCGGAGCTGTTTTTGCACCACCCCCCCCCTCTGTTCTCCCAACACAACACCCACACTGCCAAAGCTTTCTATGTATTTTGGTTTTCATCTGCTGGCAGGGCCATGCTGTTGATGCTCAGGGATTTTGCACGGTCATAGCAGTAAGGGCGTCGTGCAAGGTCAGGGCTCACTGCAGCCATGTCTTCTCTGCTAGCAATGCAGGAAAGCTGAGAGCCTTCCCTTGGCATCAGCTGCCCAGCCACAGGCAGAGGTGAACACTGGGCTGGATGGAGGTGGTCTGAACTGATCTGGTGTCCCTGCTGCAAGCCCAACTTCCAGCTACAACAGGCAGGAGACAG
Organism: Agapornis roseicollis; assembly: GCA_002631895.1. Lineage (NCBI taxonomy): Eukaryota > Metazoa > Chordata > Aves > Psittaciformes > Psittacidae > Agapornis > Agapornis roseicollis. Next base: position 212,991 of record NDXB01011034.1, read on the forward strand.
CCCCAACACATGTCCCTGCCACTTCTCTCATCAGGAAAACACTGAAGGTCCATCTCCAGGTTAGAGAAAAGTACAGGCTTAATCTCATTTGAATTATCACTTGCATAACCTTGCTTGGCAGCAGGCAGTCCAGGCCAAAACTATAGGACGCAAGAAATGGGAGACCTACACGAAAACCCTGCAAACATCCTTCTGCTTCTGACATTAACAACGGACTGAAAGTGACAGAAAAACTTGAGGTTTTACCTTGGTACAGATCCAACAGTCCCTTGCACCTTCTGTGAGCATAAACCCACAACACTCTTCTGCTCCTGGACTGCCCCTGAACAGAAACCAAAAACCCTCTAGCCATTCAACACCTCCCCAGGCACCAATGTCATGGCAATGGACACTCACCAATTCTGTGATGCCACAGGCTGCCTCCAGTCCCTACAGCAAAACTCCCCCCAATACCATCACAAGGATACCTCAGCAGTGTTGACAACACCCTACCAAGCCACAGGCAAACCTGGCAGGAAACAGCACACCTGCCAGGCTCAGACAAGTAACAAGCCCCAAAGACACTCTTCCTACCTGGTCTTCCTTAGAAGTGACTTCTTCTAATTCCACTTTCCACATCTTTTCTGCACCAGTGATCATTTTTTTTTCCCTCCTCACCAGTGAAATGGGAGACGGATTCACATCCAAAGCCTACATCCTCACCCAGTTTAGACTACCCTGCTTTCGGTTACAGGACAAGCATTCCACCCCAGCACAAAGAACAGGATTTGAACATAGCACTGATAACCTCACAGGATAACCTGAAACAAGAGACCCAGGTCAAGGTTCCAGTGTGACTTTTCCCATCTCTGTTGCTTTTTCGTTTTTTCACTGCCTTTCTTTATACGCCCAGGAACTCTCTGCAATTGAGGTAAAACCCCCAACATGTTCTACAGCCCTTCTGAAAAACTCCACCCGAACCTAGTCCAAAGCATGAGCAATGGAGAATTAGCCCTGCGTGTACAAGCAGAGCTTGCTGGTGATGCCAACATACACCCTTTGAGCACTTCCATCATAATGTGGCTGGCACAGACAATGCTTCACAACCACAACAAAAAACCCACAGTTCTGCAAGGATGCACAAAAATGGGACCTGCCCAAACTCCAACAGGCCCTGGTGATGAGGCAGCACTGCCAGGTCCTCAGCCGATGAACTGAGGGCCAGGGAACCTGAGATCTACTCCCAAAAGAAAGTAATTTCTCATTTGTTTCCTATCCTACTCTGTCTCGTGCAACCAAGACTGGTCTGACTCATAACAGGTTTCCACAGGGCATGACACAACAGGTTGACTTGCCTTGAAATACAACACCAGCACATGAAGTGACTGTGTTTTGGCCAAGAAGCACCCAAATTCAAGACAGCCCTCAGAGGCACAACTCCAAGATCAATAATTGCTAATGAACATCTTGCTCATCAGCTTCGTGTAGTCCTAGAGCCTTTATTTTGCCTTCCTTCCAGCTGGAAAGTTCATTGAGAATGAAAGCTAGTGACTCGCAGGGAGGAGTGACAGATGCTGCCTGCCTGCATGTGTGAAAAACTCCGACAGGCAGAAATAACGCACCTCACATGTCTTATGGTGGCAGTGAAGCAATAAATAATCTAATAGACTACTAGGCTCATAGTAATAATATTATGCTCCCTTTTCAGAAGCCACTCCCCATGCCAGATGACATCTGCTATGATATAGATGTTCCTGGAACAGGGAGATATTTTTAAATCTCCCAATGTGGCACAAAACTGTGAGTGTATCAGCCAAAATACCAGCCACCATAGCATTTATATATAGCCTTACACATACTGTCTATAGATGGGAACGTAGACAGATACATGGTATCTAGCAGCATTACCAAAAGACATTCTGCTGCTGGCCTTAAAGTACTTCAGAGAAGAAATTTCCCAGCCGGCAGTCCCATGCATCTCTCCATTGGCTCTTGCTCCTCAAGTGTTTTAAGTGCTGCATCTAAATTCACAAGGATCATTGAATTCTGCCCCTCCACTGCCCCATGCATCCCCTCTGTTACAAGGCACTGCAGTGCCAGTGACAGGGTTTACCCACACCCTGAGTACTCACTCACCTTCTGAACCAGAACCATGAGCCTCAAAACTTCCTCCCTCCTTGCTGACACAGGTCCTAAGAAAGGGTGACATGATCTTCAAGGCAGTCTAATTTACTCAGGGACACTTCCATCTGACACATGCAAACTCTAGGTATGATTCCTACTGGAGGCAGGAACAAACAGCTGCTTTTAAGTACAGAAAAGGATTTGCGAGCTCAAAACTAGCAATACCTCCCTGTGGAGCACCTGTAACTGCTTACCAGGAACTCTACTGGCACCCAAGTTACTGTAGGGGAAGAAGGAATAAAACTGTTTTGCAAAAAAGTAGCTTCAGATAGTCCAATACATTTTCTCACTAGCATCAAATGTGCAACAGCATTTCAAACAGCACCACAGCCTTCAGAACCAGGTTGATGCTAAAGCTCTTGATAGAGTTATCTGCCTAATAATAACCCCAAAGAGCACTCCTTGCCTGGCTGTCTGCCAGACCACATGCAGCCTCTCTCCCCTTTTTTTTTTTTTTACTTTTTTAAACCTTTTCAGCCATGGAAATGGAAATGTTGACTCTAAGAAATTCAGCCTTTTCTGTGAAACGGAATGGCGCTAGCTGAGACTTCTTTTTTGTTGTTGAGGAAATCATGATTCAGGGGCCAGGGAGGGGAGACAAAGGGGAAAACTCATGTATTTTGCTTTCACATGTGCTTTATTTTGTCCTCTGACAGGAAAGAGTGAGAAAGGATCTGACCTAGTTGCTGTCAGCTGCAATGGAAATGATTGTATCAGCTCCACCTGCTTAATGTGGGCATTATTCAAGACTGCAAGAACAATGATTTGGAGACAAATCAGCAGTGACTGGTGTGTTCTCGAGGGACAAACAGAACACACTTGTGTGCGACACAAGCAACCCACAATAGCGGGATAGTCTCAAAGCTGGAGGGAGAAAGGAAAGAAAGGGAGGGCTGAACATCTCCACCTGTTTTTCTAGGGACAAAGAGACATTACAAGGAGAGTGCAGCTTGTTCAAACAGTTCAGAGTTTGCTCCACATTTATTACAGTATACAGAAGCAACAAAAGACCTGCGCAGAGTGATCCAGCAGCTACAACTCATGTCAGCTTTCAAAGCCTTATAGACTCCAAGAAGTTCAACATGATTCCTTTATATTCAGAGGAGAGACTTGACAGAACAGGCTGGAGGTACCACACTTCGCTACTCACACCTGCTATGGATCCGTCCCCATGCACCACTGACCCACACATGGTGTAGCCCTACCAAACCAGGTCCTGCAAGCCATTCTTTATAGCTAGTTCTCTTGTGAAAGTGCTATCAAAATAGCAAAGAAGCCTCTGGCAAGCATGTGGGAATCAGTACGGGGTGGAAAAACTGCTGCAGAAGTACCGCAAAGGCACTTAAATTGTGTTTAAAAAAAAGAAAAAGATTAAAGGAAAAAGGGGAAAAGGGGGAAAGTGTACGTTTGCATGTTCCAGCACAAGCAGAAAGCCACAGGTCACTGGTGTAGCTAACTAGGAGGGCAATGGAGGTGTTTGCTATGCTCTTCTAAACAAAGTGATGCTGTTTCTGAGTGGGTGCCTGCTATCACTGCTCAGCATAGTGCTCTGAAACACCCTTATGCCTCTCTTTTTTTGATCAAATTAAGTATGCACAAAAAGCACTGTGCCCACAGCAGGGTGCTGGCATATCAATACCACTAGTAAAACCCTGTGAGATTTTAACACGCAAGTCACACCAGCAAAGGTTTTATCACCACCTGTTCTGCCTCCACCTCTGTATCCTATTTTCCAGCAGTTTTTACTCTGACAACTTCACTGGCTTTCAGCTGAATAGCTGCTCAGAGACAGCAGCCTGCTTGCAGACATAGCATGTACAGCACAAATGGTAGAGCAGCCCATCCTGCATCTTATTCCTCTGGGATTAGGGTAAATAACATCTTGATATCTCGTCCAAAGATCTGAGAAATACCAGTGTCTATACCTGTCCCTTTCAACTGTTTTATATTTGTAAACGTATATACCCATATACATACACAGTGATGCCAAATTATACTCAATCAAAACCAATTACATCAGGCATTGGACCCTCATGACCCAAATGGGTAAATGTTCCTATGAATTTATCACTTTTACCTGTACACAATCAGGGAGGTGGAAGCAAGCCAGGAACAAAGGCAGGCATCGCCCTTTGCAAACACCTAATGAACCTAACTGAAAACACTGAGTCCCACACCTTTGGAGACATCCCCCTCCACACCCAAATGGGGCAGGCAGTTAAGAGATGAAAAAGACTCTGCAGGAAAGCTCTTATGCAGAAGCTGATATTTCAGCTATTAAATAAGTTTCTGTTTAAACAGATATTAATTGCACATGCTCAGGAATTTCTCAGTTTTACCACTTAAAAAACACCCAAAGCCACTTTGAGGCTTTTCCTTTTTTCTCTCCCTCCTTTATTTGCTCAGTAAACGTATTTGTGTGCACCCTGGATCCCATAATGTTCAGGTTTTGTGACAGCAGCTTTGAAGCAGAGCAGCAGCTACTTAGCTTCCTGGGGATGGCAAACCATCCTGGATCCTGCCCCTGCCATCAAGGCACGCCACAGTGCAGAACCCAACATTGCCCAGCTGCTTTTTAGACCTTCTACCAGTGCAGGATGAACTGTAAGATGTAGTTGGTGCCATCTGTTCTAGCAGATAATGTTATCAGGAGTGCATGCTCATGAACTTGCCCCCATCCCTTGCAGGCTGAATTTCTCCCACCAAAATCCTACCTGTTAGCAGTGGAGTTTATTTATTAAAGCAGCATAGCAAGTTTACCAGCAGATCAAGGTCTCAGCTGCAGCAGGTAGAATATGTGCTATTACCACAAATACTCTGCAGCCTTTTGAAGAGGCCACTAAGTTCAGCTCAGTGATATGAGCCCAGTGGCATCTCCCATCCCATTCCCAGGCACGCGTCACTTGCCATGCTATGTGTCACTTGCCATGCCACGCAAGAGCAGCAGATGGGTATCACCTGATGGAAAGAGCCCCAGGAGAGCACTCTCCTGTGCACGGACACAATTATGGCTAGATGCTACAATAGGGCTGCCTATAACGATGCCCCTGAAGATAGCAGGAAGGACAGGATAAAGGAAGTCAGGAAACTTGGATTAATTCCATACATACACATGCATACATACATGCTTATATACATCTGCACCCATCAGTGTAGCTTTGGACAAGTCCCTTAGCCTCCCTTCCTTGCTGATCAGTAAACGAAGGGTAATATCACTGCCCTAACCATAGTTTAAAACCCAAGGACTGTGTAAACATTGCAGGTAAGAAAAAGCCCAGTTTCTCCATGTCCACCCATAACTGTAAATAGTAAAAAACTTCATCAAGGACACACCACTGAAATGTCTTGTCAGCCCAAGGGAGCAATCAATGGCACTAGCCCAAAGGGGCTGCTGGCAAATATCCCACAATACTTTCTATATATCCCTTTATACTGCCTTACACCTTGCACATCCATTGGCCTTCCTCCCAAAGAGAAAGGCTGGGAGTGACTCCTCTCATCAAACAGGTCTGCTTCTTCAGTGACATGAAGTTACCTGACAGCAGCCAGAAATCTCTTCCCCCTCTGAAAACAGGTCATCTCCACCAAGTTCAACATCAGTCCACCCAGAATGTAAGGTCTGAACCAAAATTCAGACACCTTTTTGCTGGGCTGGCTATGCCACCAACCTGCATACACCAAGAGACATCACCACCTAGTAAGCATCTGCAACACCTCAAAGGAGGGGGAAGTGGGAGAGTCATTTTTGGCAATGAAAATGTAATGGAACATTCTGTATCGATCTATTGTGGAATGAGTAATTTTTAGAGTGACTCGCCTCCTCTTCCCCTTGTTTCCCCACCCTCAAATTATGGACTGCAAGAAATGAGCCACGATAATGGGCAATTTCAGATGTTCTAAACTCAGGCTCTTCTCCTGCAGGAACAGTATGCCATGACAGTAGATGGACTGAGCTCAGGAAATGCCCTTCATTTTCACATGCCTTTTACTGGCATGTCTAACTAATAGACAATTAGGAAAGGACTAGAAGGATGGGGGACTACTTTGAAGAGTAAATGAGTAATCGGAAGGAAGATCTGGAAAGCATCAGCTGTGAAAGGAGACCCAGAAAAACACATAGGGATCAGATATGAGCCCCCAGAAAAAATAAGCAAACTGGAGGTGGATCAGATTGGGGAGAGAAACGGTCTGGATGAAGGTACTACTGCTGCTTCAGGAGAACTCTGTGGACTTTCCAGTCTACAGGCACTTGCCAGCATATAAATGCCAAACATCAAGGGTAAGTACTTCCAAGGAGATGAGGGGAAAACCAAACCAAAACAAAACAAAAAAGCAATACAGAGAAAGGGAAATATAGCTGGCAACAGTAAATTCTCTCTTCACTCCAGGATGAAACAAAGCCTCTCAGGAAGCTGTGGAAGTCCACGTATCTGTTTAGGAAACTGAAAGATGCATATATAGGAACTAGATGACCAGTGAGTTTTCCAGCTCATTTCCATGGAAGTAAGTGTAAAGACGATTTTACTGGGGGGTGGGTATGGCAAAACATAAAACACTGATTGCACTCATATCCCATCAGGTGTCACTGCTGTGCTCAAAAACCTACCCATGCGATGTATGTGTATACACAGATATATATTTAATATTGATATACAAGTCAATCCCTGATTTCCTGTGTAAGTCTCTAGAAGACCAACTTTGATGGCATTAAACAGAAGGTTGCAAGTTACTTATGCACTTGCCTATTAAAGTTTAGCAATAGCACACACACAGGATTGCATAAAGCGTAACCACCCAGTACCCCACCAGCCACACAAAACATTTAAGCCCCTCCAAAACCTCTTCCAGTGCTGGACTTCAGCCAGGATCAATATTCTCCATTCAGAGGAGAAACTGGTACTTCATACACTGGGAGATGAATCATCATAGTAGCTGAGTTACAGCATAGTGTTAAGGTCATCTCTACTGTCATCTAGAGCATCCCACAATATCCCCTCCCACAGATGACTTGCTGCTCTTTTTTTTCCCCTCCTACTTCTTTTCTCAATTTCTACTCTCCCCTTCAACCTCCTTTCCTTTCAGGTCTTCTCACCTCCTTCCATACCCATTTACCTTCCCCTGTCTATCTGCTCCTTAAACACCATTCTCATAACCAGCAACTCCCATCTCAGAGTCCTTTTCTTCTAGGAATCTGCTTTATCTGGATTTTAATCTCCAGCCATCACCCATGCTCTTCCTCCCCCAGCCCTCAAGAGCGTATTTGTCTGCCTTGAATTGCAGACTCTAGGACAAGGATTGTCTTCTTCCCCACTTGAAAAGCACAACATAATTTACACGGCAGGTAAATGATAAATAAGCTGTCTCTGTTACTAGCGTGGGCTCCCTCCACCAAGCTCCCTTGGTGTTTGCCTTCCCTCTGCTGAAAACTAATCTACCCATAAAACTTTTTCTTCCTTATCTCTCAGTTACCAAGGTTATCACATATATTCATCAGCACTGGTTCAAAAACAGTTAAAGGAGGCTGGGAAACCAAGGGCATTTACCAGCCCTGCTCTCCCATAAGCTCAAACCCCAAGATGTAGAGGAATTTGTGAGAACACCACAAAGGGAGAACATGGACAGACATTACTCACTGGGATTATTTCAAATGCTGCATTCCTCATTTCTATTCAGTTTTCAGTGGGTTTCTGGGCAAGCAAGCACACACAGATGTTTGCTGGGGGAGCATCTACATCAACTTCCACCAGCTGAGTGTGCATCTGCCATTGGAAGGAGGTTAGAAAAGAGGCAAGTGGGCTGTTGAAATAGAAAACTGGGGTAAGAAAACGTCACCCACAACACACAAGAACATCAAGAGGTGACTAAGAGGCAGCCCATGCTCCAAAGACAAAAAAAACCCAACAGTCAATCCACCCCTACACCATCCATGTCAGAGCTGAGCCAATGCATCAAACCTGCTTGGTTGCCCGTATGCAAGGCGGGATTTGCACAGTGGGAGTAGCACCTTTTGGGGATCAAAATGTGATTAAAAATGCTCATTCAAACAAAAAAAGAGGGCAAGAGTCCTCCCTAGACAGTTCACAGAGTTGACCCTATCAGCTGGTTCCTTATCTCAGGAGAGCCTGAGTTGTCTGGGGTTTCCCAACAGCTCAAGTTGCTACTCTCTGGCCCCCTGCATTCCTCCACCATATGAACTTCACCCCCCACCTCCCTCTACACACCAGCCCCTCGCCTACATGAGGACATTGCCTCCGTCACTTGGAAACACCCATCTTCAGTGCTCTCTCAGCTTTTAGGAATTCTTCACTGGGAACATGCTCAAAAGCCTCTTTCTTCTCTGTCCCTAAAGTCTTAACAACCTCTATGAGATTATCTGATGTAGCTTTCTTACACTTATACATCTCGGTGGAGAATTAGCTGATAACTAACAAAGCACTGCAGGTAGTGCATACATCAAGAAGTATAAGCGATAACACCATTACAATATGGAGAAACCTTATCCAGACTCTTAGGAAAAATAAGTTTTTGTTATTCGTTTCATCTGAACTCACCAGCTATCCTCAGATTACACAGCAAACAGGAATGCCTTCAAGTAAATGATTGGGGGTGGGGGGGGAACATTCCAACCACCCCGTGACTAGAGACAGCCACACAGTCAGAAACAAGATGGGCACAATGAACATCTAAAACAAAAGTTGAGGATAAAGCAATCTCCTAGAAAACAACAGGAAATTGGTTAAGAACAATCAAACCAACAAGTATCCCCTCCTACACACTGAATGCACTTTTCTGCATAGCAACATTTCACAAGATAGAGATTGAAGAGCTGGTGCTTAACTCTGTCCCTGGAGAGTTGCCCAGAAGTTTTTACATTGCTTAGCACCCTGTGCATAAAAGGGCAGCAGCACTGACACTCCTGGTGAACTCTCACTGGCCAAGCTGTCTGGCAGGTACAGCTAAAAAAGCCATTTTTGGAAAATAGTGCCTTTTTATAGCTTATCTCAGTGCTGACAGCTGCCTCATGTCTCTAGAAATAGCAGGATGTAACAGCCATGTTTGCAGGGACAGATTTTAAAGGTTCCATCTTCTAAGAAACAACCTACACATCCAGAAACAGAAGGCCAGATTTGTTTTGATACTGGAACCCCCTTCCATATGCTAAGCATGCCCACGGATTTGCAAAAACCCTGCTCTGAAAACGGGATGTTCATTCAGCAACAGGCAACAAGTAACTTGCGTCTGCCTTCCTATAGAGTCTGTTCCCAGCATAATCGGCAGCAAAATAGCACATGATTAGGCTGATACTGCCTTTTGCCGAAAATCATTGGCATTTTCTAAGAAAAACAGTGGTGGAGGAGAGCATTAAACACTGGAAAAACAAGTAAAAATACCCTGCAGCTTCAGCTGATCAGCATCTCCTCGTTGTTCCTCTTCAGCTGGAGTGAGACAGAGATCCCAAAGCATTGTTATGAATCATTCAAGGTGATAGAGACACAAGCCACAGGCTGTGTTCCAGGTCAGTCCCAGTGCTACAAACCCCAACAACATGAGCCTGGAGGAGTCTCTTCAGCCACCCTGCCTTCATTGTGTTCGTAAGTATGACAAGGATAATGTTATTTTCCTACCTTTTAGCAATAACAATCTTTTTTAAGTAACAAGCACCCAACTCCCAAGAATTTAACACTGGAAGAGATAATACTAAGGATGTAAATGGCTCAGATTGTAACAGGACCTTTCAAATTTTCCACAGTACCACCTTTTACCAGCAACAGTTGGACCAATTGTCTACAGCATCTTCCTCATTATGAGATCTTTTTATTTTATTTTATTTTTTTAACTGAATGAAGGGGTACTAAAGACAACGACCTGCTGTGAAATGGCCGAGATTCCCATGCAAACAACCCATTAGCAGTGTTCAAATGCAATTTAAATTACTAGTTGTTAAAGTGCTCCTCAATTTCATGGTAAGTTTCCGAGGAAAATTACATGCTATGTACTATTTAATTGATTGTTTTCTACTTCTTAACATCCATTTATTCCCTCCTCTTGTCTTTTCCTTAATTTCAAGGGATGGTAATGACTTTTTGGGGAGGAAAGGGGAACAACTAATGGAGTTGGAGAGGGATTTACCTGAAGAACAAGGATGTAGGAGGGAAGTGGCTGCCAAAATCGGGCAGCTTCACTGGAACTTGTCTTTGTGATATTTTCACAGCAGGGGTGTGAGACAGCACAGCACAAGGACTCTTTCCTCCCCACCACAGGCAGCCTGGGTTTCAAAAGCTGATGTTTCTTTAAAACGAAGTCAAGCAATAAGCACAGTTAACTAACAGAAGACAACAGTAAAGAAACAAGAGCAACTTCTTTCCTCCTCCTGGGCACACTAGTCCTTGAACCGACACAGACACACTCGCTGGAGACAAACAAGTTTCTCTCACTTGGGAGATCTCATCCCAAATGCAAATACCTAGTTCTCAGGGACAAATTCCCCCCTTAAGTTGACTGAAGAATTAGGCTGCAAGTAAGACCTCCTGCTGCTTGCAACAGCTGGTACAGGAGAATGTGTATTATAAAGCTAATAACAACAGACCTGCCTTAAAAGCCTACACTCTATTCAGACCCAAGGAAGAAGCAGCAGTACAATTAGGCGAGGTGCCATCTGGAAATGATGGTGATACGTGTTGGGATCATGTCACACACTAGCAACATCTATCAACTTTATGAAATACCCAATACGACTTTGTTTTCCTTTAAGCAACAGACTCAAATATTTTGTGTTCAGAAAAGTATGACTTTATTAAAGTAAGAAAGATGGGTTTAACAGCACCGCTTGGCTTGAGGCTGTGAAGTGTGGACCTGTCTGTGGGAGCTGAGCACGTGGAATCAAAAGATTTGCAATTTTCCCAAGTTTGCCACATGGTGCCTCAGTTTCCACTCCTGCACACCAGGATAATAAAGCTTTCCCCAGCCTGTGGGCACGTTTAGCATTTAAAGGCTCTGAAAGTTTTGCCTACAGAAATAGGAAGTATCAGATGTGTAGAGCCATCTAAGCTGACATCCTTGTCTCACCTTCATCCCTTCCATGCCTATATGTGCTGCATATATCTGCAGCAGCTTCTCTTACATGTTGCAGGGCATGTATACCCAGCCCTCAAGTAAATTCCTGAAAGCACCAGAGACACACAGTGACAGTGTCACCGATTTGCCACATCCCATACAGTGCCAGCCTTGGATCAACTGGTGCAACAGCTGGGATGAAGGATGGGCTGAGAACCAACCCTACTTAATGGGAGCTAAAGCAAATCGTCTGTATTCAATACATCATTAGAAGTGATTGAGAGTAGCTTTAAAAAGGAAGGCATGGAGCACACTTGTGGTCCAGTGCCATGGGAGGTTTCTTAGATTTGAGCATTTACCAGGTGCCAGGCTGCAGGAGGGAAAAATCTTTAGATAGCTATATTAATTTACAGGTCAGCCCTTAATGGCTGTGTTCCTGAAGCAGAAGAAAATACACTGTGAACGCTGGTTAGCATCAGTGATCATCACTGGGTCTGCCTAGGTCCTCAAGAAATACCAGATGAAAAGCCGTGGCAGCCTGCAGTCCCAGTAGTGGACACTCTTCATCCTCCAAGAGCTCTCCCAGCCCTGCCTGGGGAGACACACAGGCAGCACGTGGGAGCTCATCCTTCACAGTCCATTCAGCTCTCAAGTCACGTCCTTGCAGCAATGAGACGTTGCACAGAGAAAGACCTGCATGTGAAGATTAATAGCCCCAGTGTGCTTCTCCAGGCATGCCAGATGAGCACTGCCCAGAGCCCTGTGTTACAGCACTCAGGCACTGCTCGTCCTTGTCTTCCAACAGTCTGTCCTGGCAAGCAGGAAAGGGGGAAAACTGCAAGGGGAACAGAACATCACCATTTCCAGTCCCACCATGCTGCCTCCAAAACACTAAGCTCAGCCACAAGCAGCTGACGAAGCCTGGATGCACCACATCCATGCACCACCAGAAGCAGGGGCTGATCCAGGGCACAACTAAGCAGGGGAAGTGCTGCGCAAAGACGACGTATTGCCATCCTGTGGGGCCATGTGTGCACACATTAAAGCAAAGCTCAGCACACAAGGAGTGACACAGACTGCCAGCTCACTGCCTATCACAGCTTGGTACCACCACACATAACACAGGATGGGCAGCTCCCTGGCAAGTTCCTGGACTGAGGATTCAGGTGTTGCAACATCTTCATGTGTCTCCCCAGCATCCTGTTTTCCAGCCCATCACCTTCACTGTCTGTTCAGGCCATATACTCTTTAGGACAGAAGTTCTTTCTTTTGCGCCAGTATCAAGCCCATTCCAGTGGGGCCCTGATCCCAAAAGCTGCAGTTATCAAAGTAGCTTGTTGAAACAACAAGGATTAAAATGCAGCTAAAGCCTACAAGCTCCCAACATGTCCCACCTGCAGAAATAGGCTCCAGAAGTCCCTTCATCATCTTTTGGGGCAGAGTACTTTTCAGCTCACACCCCATCCTTGTGCAATCTAAGCCAAGTATCTATCCCTGCCCAGAACAATTAAGCCAGTTTTGCTCCTCAAGGACCTGCTGCAAATTCACATCTCTGGAAAACCAAACCTCAAACCAAGTATTAATCCCTATTTAAAAGGGCAAAAGAAAAACAACAAGAGATTTAACTAACAAAGGTCTTAAAACAAGGAGAGTATGATAACAAAGGTTTGAATCAGACTAAAAACACAAGTTAGTTGAGAAGATACAAGTATCACTAACCAGCAGTAGGAACTATAAAGGGTTTTTCACCAACACCCCTTCCCAAGTAAAAGGGCAAAGTGCAGTGCTTTCTGTCTGAGGCAAAGGACTGGCTGCTATGCACCCCCTTGAGCAGTGTTAAAAGCACTCTGTACATGTTACATGCTCCAAATGACAAAAGGAATGTGGGATGGTGGATCTCCACTCCAGATTCCCCAGTCTGGTTTTAGCTGCCATGAATAAAACAGGAAGCGGAGCATCTTCCAGGTTCCCCCGACACCCCTGACTGCCTGGATAAGCTGCAGTTTCCTTTCAGGAAAAAGAAAGGAAAGGAAAGGGGGGAAAATAAGAGAAGCAGACAGCTGCAATACCAGAGAGACTAAAAACTTCACACTAAGGCAAAATAACAGGAAAAAGCAGACACTGAACCTTCATCCAGTTACAGCAGCTAAACTGCTTCAGGTCCCTAACAAAACAGTTAAATATTAACATTTTAGAGAAATATATCTATGCATTATGCAGCCTTTTAAACACACACTCTGGCTTAAGAGACAGAAGTTGTATTTAAGCTATATTTCACTTGCTGACCACATGCATATATACTCATTTAACTCTACACTGTTCTGCTGCCTTGCTGCATAAACCACTGAAAATAAAAAGAAAGAGCATGACTGAATGAGAGCTGGCTTAAATTATCTTTAAACCTAGGCCTGAAGAAACATTTTGCCTTTGAGATCTTTCCCTGCTACAGAAGGTTTCGTAGGGTCCCTTGATGTTGACTGGAGATTCACGTGCTTACCTCCAACCCTCAATGCACACACTTCAATGCAATCCATCTGATTAAACAAAACAAAAAACCCCAAGCTGCCTGCGAAAGCAGCAATGATGCACTTACCAGCATCCAGGCAAGCTCCTTTGCTAACACACTTCCCTCCTGAGCAGATCAAATTTGGAACAAGGTCCAGGAGCAGGAGAGAACTAAGAACTGACCACAACAAGCTTCCAAAACAAGAAAGGGTGGGGGGTGGGGATGGGGGGGGGAAGACCTTACTACAGGAATTCAAATCCTGCTTCCACCAGACCCTGAGTCACCTCCCCTCCCTTGCAATAGATCAGAGCAATGGGTAAACATTTCCAAATATGGAGATCAAAACTCCAAAGGATGTCAAAAAAAAATCATCCTTCTCTCCCTGGCTTTGGCACAGGGAGGATTTGCCCCTCTGAAGCCTGAGCTGAGCACATCGCTGTTACTGACCTACACACAGCCTGGACATGGGGCTGCATGTCACCTTCTTCACCTGTGCTTTAGAGGCTCCTGGATCTATGGGTGACACTGCATCTCTGTCTCATCCATGGGATGCCTGGTGACATGCAACAGGGGCAGCTCCAGGAGACATCACCCCTTGCCCACCACAAACCATCCTTTCATCCCTCACTCATCCACAGAAAACCTCCTAGAACTATTTTCTGGAGTACCCTTTGAAGGCACACAGGCAAATTTAGGCTGTGTTTATCGTGATACCAGCTTGGCACCAGAAAAGGCAAGGCTTAGCCATCAGTGCCACTGGAGAGGTTCTCGATCCCTGCTGGGACACACAATACAGCATCCCATGTCAGGCAGGAAAAGAAGTGCACTCAGCCTCCCCATCCCTAGGAGAGGGGCTTGATGGTCAATTCTTAAGCCCATACGGCAAATTTAGGAGGCAGAACAGTTAAGCTTAGAGGGCACAACTGTCCCTGCAGAGCCTGCCTGCACACAGGAGCAATATATCCATGTCACTGCTCCTGGCCTGCAAGCAGCAGGAAGGTGACTGCTATGCCTGCCAGCATGAGATGACAGCCTCCTGGTAGCTGAAGCTATGGCTCCAGAAGCAGGCAGCCTCACAGGAATGTGCAAATCAGGACATTTTCAAGGGGAACAGGCTGCTGAGGCGATCCAACCAGACCAGAGTGATTCCCCAGCACCACCCACAAGATGCTATTGAATTTATAGGGAAGGAATTCCAGAGCTGACTCTGCCCATGTATGGCCAAAACAAACTGTAAAAAAGCAACATTATAGTACATCTGGCTTTTGCTGGTACTGAAGCGCAGGCTTTGGGAGGAGCCAAAATCCTGCAGTGATAGAGGCTGTACAATTACATCCAGTGACCAGGCAGAGGTTAGCGGCCAATAGCAGCATGAGTTTAGCACCCAGTATCACAGGTGATAGAAAAGCATGTAAATGCTTGCTTTAGAAGAAGAAAAAAAATACCAAACATAAACACACAAAACCATCACACTTTAATGTTTTTTAGAATAAGAACCACATTTAACTTTGTGATCCATCATTACCACTGTAAAAATTAACCCAGGCAGCACCAGCACATGTTCATTGTACTGGTAGTTATAAAGGTGGTTATAAAAGCTTTAAAGAACAAACAGCCCAGGCACTAAGTGGTACACCAGGACATCAATGCAATGGAGGCTGGGACCAGCTCTCAGTGAGCAGTTAATCAGTTATTTTTTTCTAAAAACCCACTAAAACCTCCCTCAGAGCCATGTACCCCAATCTGCCTGCAGGGCCACCGGGAGCATCTCTGTGGTCAGAAACGGGAGATATTCTAAGCACTGTAGTCACCATGGCAGAAGATGCTCCAAAACCAAGGTAAGAAGGGTCAGGCAGGTACAGGTTTTACAAACTCTGACTCAGCTTTAAGCCCCTTGCAGAAAAAATTACCAAGGTATTGCTTGGTAATTTGCAAGGACAAAAAGCGGGATGAAATAGGGAATAATGTTAAGTCAAGAGAGGGAACTAAAATATGGAGGACAAACACCTGGAACAGCAGAAACGCAATCCCAGGCATGCACCAGCCCTTACTACTCTGATGTTCTGCAGTATGAACAGATCAAGTTCCTCCTTAACAGTTAAATGCCACTACCTTGCCTGCCCTGCCAGTATGGGAAATATTAGCTGCATCAGCTTGAGAGGCAAAGGGCTTACCAAACAGGAGAGGAATGCAGGCTGCAGTGGCATACGCAGTGGGGACGTGAAAACTAAACCCAGGGGAACATGTGCTGATCTCGCTGCTTCTGCCTTTGCACAGGGGTCAGGCAGGGTATATTTTACAGTTCTTGAGGTTGAAACCTGGGAATAATGTCTTTGTGACCTTAGAGGGACTCCTGTGCCAGAAACTAATGTAGTTGTTAGAGGGGCTGGGAGCTCAGGGGCCTGAGCACATGAGGACAAGTCATTTCTCAGCTCCTGGCAGACAGCCCAGCACTGCTTTTGAATAAGCGCAAGTCATACCCATCAGATAGGGAAACACGTGTCTCCTCTGAGCAGCATTTGCTGATGGGAGACCCTTAACACAGCTATTTCCCCAGCTTCATGTTCCCCAAGACAGCATTAAGATCTCCCCTCAGTTGCCAAGCTGAAATGCCATTATACCCTCTCCCTTGCTACTTTGCTCACATTAGTGTTGGCTAAGCATGACCTAGCATTCAGTGCCTCTCATTTAGAGCACCTTCTACCCCAAATGACACAGAGGAAAGAAACCAGAGAGATGGACACATCCATGTCCAGCCACATGCAGCCTAACCGAGAGCTCTCTGCTACACGGCATGACAAGTCCCTGCCCTTGCCAGAGTCCTCACCTGGGAATGTAAAAACTTGAGGGCCTACGAATCCTAGTAAAGCCTCTTACAGATCACTACAGATGGTTATCAAACAGGCACCAGGTCAGGCTTGGCTAATTCCACTTAAATGACATTATATAAGCTGAGTGACTGAGAATATTTGATTCATAAAAATGTCTTGAAGGGGCAGAAAGCACTACCTGCATGGCATACAGAACAGAGAGACTGCTGCAGTATCACAGGAACACAGACCATGTAATGAAGACAGTGAAGACCAGTGTGCACAAGAGCAGACTTGGGACTTGCAAGCTGAAGCCCTATGCAGCCAACAGTTAGCACAAATGTTTGTGACAGTTCCAATTTGCAGGCAAAGGCAAAAACCAGGTGCAGAGAAATAAATATAGAAAGAAGTCAGGCAGGCAAAGCAGGTGCTGGCTTGTAAAACCTTGGCCAGAAAGGCTCCCCAGGAGGTTGAATCTGGTAGTTTTGCAACAGCTCCTCAGAATTATAGAAGAGACAGCAAAAGGAAAGAAAGAAAAATAAAAAGAGAACATGAATGCATATGCATTCTTTTATCACCATATATAGTATATACCGACATTTGGTATATACACCCCCCAAGCTCTCATATGCCACCAAATAGTATATACTGTATATGCACATCTTTGTTTCCATGTGCCTAGATCTGTACAGCGTGTGCGTATATATATATCTATGTAATGTATGCATGTACATTTGTCATGTGTGCATGGCATTACTCCCCAGGTCACCTATCCATGTGTGCTACCACACATCACTTGACAGAGCATGTCTAAAGCCTCAGCACCATAGTCTGGGATGACTTCTAAACACTTGCAGTTTCTCGCTGCTCAGCTATCCCCCAACAAAGCCTGTAGGTGCAAGCATCACCCAAGAACCACCAGTTTGTCTTGTATTTTCCAGTGATCCCAATCCACCCAGCCCCCTCCACCCTCCATTAGGAGAAGGACTTTTGTTTTGGCAGAGAACCATGAACAAGGTGCCACCACCAGAAAAGCCAGAGATCCTTCAGGGAATCCTTCAGATGCCCCTCACATCTGTGAAACACATTTACGTACCGGTTCTCACACAGCACAGCCTTGCTAGTGGGATGAACTCAGAGCAGGGCTTTTGGAGACAAGCAGGGCTCCACAGGAGTCACAACGATGGGTTTCTTTCCCAGCCCTGCAAAGAGAGAGAGATACCCATGTGATGCACACTGGATGGGTCTCCTGATGGCTTGTCTCCAAACTTGCAGTTTAACCCACACAGCTTCTGGGAACTGCAGCATTTTCCTCCCCAACTTTCTTATACAGAAGCCTCCATGCTCCTGGAGTCCTTGCACTACCCAAAAGCAAGCATCACCACCTCAACCTGGGCCAACAACCAGCACCAGATATCACAACCCAGCCAACAACTTGCATTTCCTCAAGCCCATACCTCCTTTACTGATACTAAAGCCCCTGAGAATAGAGAAGTAAAAAGAGATGTAAAATGAGGCTTAAAACAAGAGAGCATGGTGAATTCACTGCTCATCCCTGACCTCAGGCACACAGAGAGAGCTAGGAGGCATCATTTAATTCATTTTGTGGGTTTACTACTACCACTACACCACAATCCAGTTCACCAGCACTATACTTCAGCACAACCTTTTCTCTGAGGAACTCTGCCCTATTTCCATTGGGGACTCCAACACTCTTTCCTGCAGCTGCAAAGCAGGCATGACCCTTTCCTGAAGTGACTGACTTGGTGTCGTTTTCCCCCTCTTCAGAAGATGAAGGTAGAGCAGAGGGGACAGTCATGCCATGTGACTGCTGTCTTTGCACATGGCATGCTACCAAGATAGGCAGCATCTGAATCGCACACTCCTTCCTGCCCCTGCAGGCCAACAGCTAGCATCCCGTCCCAGCCACATCCTGGTCGCTCTAACAGCCCTATCTCTGCTCATGACAAACACAGGCTTGCCTTGTCATCACCACTAAGCAGAGAAAGTCGTTGCTGTTTGCTGCTGTAATGATGGAAGTGGGTCAGTTCAGACTCGTGTTTACTGCACCTGGGCTGCTCATGAGCATGCATGTGAGCCCACTGAACCAACATGTAACAAAATGCAGAAAAATGCTGGTGGCTCAGCTCACAGTTCAGATCCCTTCTCTTTGTCACATCCTGAGATGGTGGCTTCCTGTCCCTGCCAGCACCCCCTGCCTCCCACACCATGCCTGATGCTACAGTAGCCAGGACAGAAGGAGGGCTGTCACCTCTCCCAAGCAGTGGTAGATCTCCTTTGCACCAACACTGTATGAGCACAATGAGGTCCACCCTGACCCAGGCAGCACTTTCCTGGCTCAGTCCCATGGTTCCTGTGACAGCACCTAGCCCTGATTCCTCACAGGGCTGGGCAGGTATAAAAGTTCCCACACATCAGTGCTTCCCTCAGGTGTGATAAGGACAAATTCAACCAGAGATTACAATGGCCTCTCCCATTCACTGCAAGCTTGGGATAAAGATGAGTAACTGTGGGGTTTTATTGCTAGTGAACTCAGCCAAAGAACAATTTTTCTCCATTCGTCAAAGAGGAGACAAGTACAAGCAAATATTATGGTTGTGCATGTTTACTTTTCATTTTAAAATGATGTACAGTTATATACAATTTAGATCCTTCAGGCTCCTGGCAAAATGCCCTTCAGTCTTATCTGCAAAGGCAGAAGACAAAAACATTTCCCTCTGGTTCCAACACCATTTCAATTCAACTCACAACAGTCCAGGACCTCCAGGTAAGACAGCATTTCTTTGGACTCAACCTGTGTTTACAAGATCTTGGCTTAGGCTTGTCTTTCACCAGGTTCAACTCAGAATGTTTACAAGATCAGTTACAGGACCTGGCAGAACTGGCTGGTTGAACCGCATCTTCCTGGCTTTACTTTCCACATCCACTATCCCCATCACCTTGTGACTGGGGTTTCTGCAGCAAGTCAACCAGGTCCCCAAATATCCTCCTTGAGGCACTCACCTTAAGCCTGCTGTGAAACCAGCCATCAAAGCAGCAAGTGATGCCCAGCATGGTCCCAGATGGGCAGCAACGCCGTTACACCCCAGCAATGCACTCCATCCTGGCCGCACATTCACAACTGGGCAGGACAGGGACAGCCTGTCTGGTCACAGCAATATCCACCTGAACTGGTGTATCAAACCACTCTGTTTACAACCCCATTTCTTTTTCAGAAGGCTGCAAAAGTCAGTTTGGGTCTTTGAGAACAGAAATACCCAGAAGACATATATAGAGGACAGACCCAAGCTACTAGAATTGCTGCTCATCATAAGCCATCAAGCCATGATCAGACCAAAATCAGACCCCTTCAAGACATGATCTCAACATGCACTTCCTGTTGGAGAGCATTTCTTGAGATTTAGACCCTCCAAACCTCAGGATAAGCAGAGCTCCTCTCTCAAAAGTCACTCTTCTCAGTTGCCTGTGCACATCCTTCAGCAAGGAGCATCTGAGAGCCTCACACCAGAGAGGGCTACACAGAGGATTAGAACAGTGGATTAGAACCGCACCAGCTCTGCTGAGCAAGCAGGCAAAAGAAACAGATCTTGAGAGACAACAGCAAGTCCCAAAAATGGGTCTATCCCTCAGAGCCATGTTCATTCCTGCTTTGGTTCAGGTAGGGAAAGATACATGAATGCACAGTACCGGCATACCCAAATCACTGGCATCAATTCCAGCATAAGTCTTTCCCCCACTGAAGTCCCCAGAGAAATACACACAAAGACTGTCCCTAAGGAGTCACCTCTGGGTTTCATACATCCCCCAAGAATCTTTACGGGGAATATCCAGGTGCTTTCACAACAGAAATCACAACAGCAGGCATGTTTTTAGCTCTACAAAACTGAGGTCCTCCTAGTTTAGAGCCACTGCAAGAGATGCTCAGTAGTCTCTGCACAGATAATTCTGATCTTCATCTTGCAACAAGAAATCCCAGCTTTCTATCACATTCCTGAAGGAGAATTGCAAGAAAGTCTCTCTGGTAACACAGATTTACACTGCCAAGCTCCTGTCTGGCATAACTCAGTATGACTCTTGTGCCTTCCAATCACCAGCTACAGCAGCCGAGACTTCAGAACCTGTATACACTTATGTGTAGACATCCCCATCTTCATTTTTATGCCTACCACAATACAGAACACTTATTTTAATGCACCATTTCAACAGGCAATTTATCATTTACAAGTAATTTAAAGCAAGTGCCCAAACAGCAGAAATCAGCTATCACAGTCAAAGCATTAAGTAAATTTTCAGAACAAAGTACCAGAACCAGAATTTACTGAAAGAGTACATCTTTCACAGAAGATTGTTTTCTTCATTTATTTCCTCCAACTAGTTTAATTTAATACACAATCATAAAAAACTGATAAATTGATCAGAAGTTAAAAATGCCATCCCAAGCTGAAAGGTATTTAAGATGAGAGACTGAGAGGTACAAACTCTAAAATCCTTAAAGACATGGCAATCAGAAACAATCTGTTTATTCATTGGCTGATAATACTGATGCTGTATTACCAACAATATTTAACAAACAACTAGAGTATGGAAAACAAAGTTTCCTGCTTACAGATTTAAAGCTAAATGCAGTAGTTTAACACACCTGAATTTAAATATCAGTTCCCTGTTATGGTTTAAGCTTTCTTATATTGTTCAGATTTTTCAGAAACAGACAGTTTAAAACCTCTACAAGAACTCCAAGTTTCAAAGAAGCACAGTCGGCACTTTTATTAAAACAGGCAGCCCTAGCATAACTTTACAGCAGTCACTTGGAGATTGAAATAGCCAGACTCACCAGTCCCTTTACAAGAAAACCTTACCCGTGAAAATAATATTGCCAAGTGCTAATTACGCTTCTCACATAACAGCCTGGCTGAAAGGCATCTGCTTTTCTGACTACTCAAAAGTTGCATTCACTTTGAAATCTCCTTTACACTCGACAGTGTTACCGGTATTCAGAGCTTAACTTTTTTATTTTTTTATTTTTTTTTAATTAGTACAGCTTTACTTGTAGAAACCCAGGCATGAACACCAGTTAAACTGGGATAAAGCAGCCTCACACTGGGATTCTTCATGCCCATTCTTTTGTGGAGCAGATGGCCCAGCCTGACTGCCACAAGGAAACTTGTCATTTTAACTGTTCCAGTCACCAATTTTTAAGTGCAGACAAGCTCCCAGCAAGTCAGCCATCAGCATGAACTGACACGGTTCCCCCCCATATGATTGGCAGGCGCACATACAGGTCCTCAGATGACAATCCCATTCAATCTGACCTTTTCATTTTAAATGAAAAACACTTAAAAGCCTGCCCTGTTCTGACATGCATTTTTGTGTGTTTCCCACACTGTGTCAACGAGCAAAGAGGTGGTTGATCTCTTTTCCCAAGCAACAAGTGATAGGACAAGAGGAAACGGCCCCAAGCTGCACCAGGGGAAGTTTAGTTTGGATATTAGGAAAAATTTCTTCATCAAAAGGGTTGTCAGGCATTGGCACAGGCTGCCTAGGGAAGCAATGGAATCACCATCCTTGGTATTGTTCATAAACCATGTAGAGGAGGCCCTTTGCTACATGGTGTAGTGATGGCCTTGGTAGTGCTGGGGTAATGGTTAGACTTGATGATCTTAAAGGTCTTTTCCAACCTAGCTGACTATGATTCTATGAATAAATCTGATTTTTGCTGGCCAAAGTCCCCAACTCAGAAATTTCACATTATCTCCTCTGCTTCAAGAGCCCTGATCCTCAGCCATTGTGGCCATCACCAGAACTGAGGGAGCTTCTGAGATTTCAACATCCTCACACAGGAAAAATCAGACTCCTCACATGCAAACCCCAATTCAGAGTCCAACTCTGGCTCAGAGTTCAGCTTATATGCATGGATAGCTTTACACTTGAACACAGCCACCCAGAGACATGGATGCACCTTTCTGTCCCAGATCACTGACACATGCAGGATCTGGCCCTGACTAACATCTTTCTGTGTTTGCTTCTGTGCTTCTCATGTTTTATTTATTGAAATTAAACTACTAAATTCAAAAGTATGCCGCTGAAGTTATCCAATAAAAAGATCACACTACGTAACAAAAGCTGGAGATGCATTTCCTCCGCTTTGCTGCCAGCAGCAGCACCTGCTCAGAAAGCCATCAATACAAACAGCAACAGCTAATACACATGTCTGCTGCTGTTTAGTGTAAAGCAGCAACTATGCAAATGGCAAGTTTTGATCTGCAAGGAAGCACACACCCCTCCTGTATCGTGCTCAGCATGGAGCCGCTTCCAAATCTGCCACAACCCCATGTGTCAAAATTAGCTGTAATGGGACTTATCGCTTCTGAACGCCTGGTCCAGCACTCACATTGGAGGAAGGCTGATGCTAGCTGTGGCATGGACTGTCAACTCCAATAGGGAAAATCAGCTCCCATAAAAAAGCAAACTCACTGGCAGCCCCTGCACACTGCAGGACACAAAGCCTGGCATTAAAGCATTGCCATACATGAGCCCCAGAGTCCTGCAGCACTGGCACACCTGGTGTGAGGGCCAGGGCTCTAATTTTTATCTTTGCTGTCACACTCAATTTTCAGGTTTGTCCTGGGGTTCATAAAATGAGACTAAAATAAGATGGAAGGTAACACAGCAGGACAGCAGGGGAAAAGGAGGAGAAACCACTCCAGCAGCACAGAAACACCAAAGGGATGGGATCCAGCTTTCCCAGATGGAGACTGCTATATTATAACAAACGAAAAAATCATTTGGGGCAAGGCAGGTTTAAGCAGTGGCAGAGGAAGCTGTGACACAGTCCTACCTACAGCATCCCAGCAGCCACCCCACTGACTGCCAGCTAGAGCCACTGGGCAATGGCTGAAGAGCCACCCTTAAGCAGGACCAGTCATGTCACACCCCTGTTACTTTAAACGCACAAAACCAGCTACATAAGAAGGGTGGCTAATGGAATGAGAAGAATCAGCACATCTATGCCAGAAAGCCCGTGAGTCTCCTGCTGGAGAAACTTTTCAGCAGCTCCCCATTGCTGCCAGCAGCACTGCCTGTGATTTATGTGCTTGAAACTGACACCAGGATTGGACCCTGTATTTTCAAGCACAGATTACCAGCCTCACACTGTTCACACTCCCTCAGTCTACTGGAAATGGAAGATTTTCACAATAGCCTCACTGATTTTCTTTTTTAACTTCCTCCCACCGTTTGCTCTCTGTGTTTCACTAAGCCTGGTTGGAGACAGACCTTGACCAAGAAGGGGGCAGTTTTACTTTATCACTCAAATGCACCCCAGCTTCTTGATCAAGGAAGGATAACTGATTTCATTATCAAGTTCTCATCCAGAACCAGAGCCTGGGTTTCAAACAAAGGATAATGTTTTGTAATCCAAAACCAAACCACCACTACACTATCCCAGCTTCTCGTCACCTCCCAGGGAATAACCATCCTCTCACCAGGCAGCTCCAGCAGAATGCTGCCCAAACACACCTCCCATGTCTTCAGGTGCTTGGACAAGAAAAACAGACCAATGGTTACCAAGAGAACAATGGAACACATGAAATCTCCTAGGGCAGAGAAAGCATTTTTTTGTGTGTGCTTCTGTTATTTTATAAAGTTCTATTATAAAAGGATGATGTTCTTTCAGCCATTTTGGTCTTAAATGGCCAAAACTTGAATGCAAAGGTTGCCTTCCCCCAGGCTTGCTTGGGTGTCACCACAATGAAATACTGGCACCATGTCAGACTCTCTTACCACTCTTCTTAAAACCAGATGTAAAAGAAACCTTTAGAATTTAGACTCTATAAAACCAGAGAGTCTCTGTGTTCAAGGCTTCTGATTTTATCCAGGTTTGGCCAGATCATTTGAAAATAGCAACAAATAACTGGTAGTCAACCAGATTCCCCACTGCTGTGCCCACTCTGTCAAGTTTGGCAGTTCTGAAAATATCATGATGTTTAAAACAGCACAGCTGGCCAGGACCAGTATATCTCTCGTTTAAAAATGTCCATCCCCTACCTCCCCATCACCTCCAAGGGTGATCAAGCATTAAACATCTTCTTTCATTTCTATACATTAACAGCCCATTAACAGCAAACAGCCTTGGAACAAATACCATCAGGTGAGATGAGCATTTATTAAAAAAGGAAAAGTTTCTCAGTGCTCCCCTTTCCAAACAGCTGGATCCAGAGGCTGAGGAAACATATCTATTAAAAAAAAAAAAAAAAAAAAAAACAAAAAAAAAAAAAAAAAAAAACCAAAAAAAAAAAAAAAAAAACACAAACACAAAGGTGATAAACAAATACATTTGTATTTTCCACTTTAAATTTGGCCTCAACTCTGGTATAGGAGGATATAAATCTATTATATCAAATTCCTCCATATTCAGTCCACCTTAGAAACAGTGCAGCAGAACACTTGAAAAACATAACATAGAATCATAAACACAGTCAGTGCAATGATTAAAGATGATGCAATATGGAGAGCTTTAAATAATAAAGGCAGAGTAAACTTGTTTGTTTCATTACTGCAAAATGGGTTTTATCACATTACCAAAATTCAACATTTAACCAAGTACAGAACCAAATAGAAATTACTAGCTACTAAAATATTTTACATCTAAGGAAAAAGCAGCCCACTTCTTCAGTGGAAAGTTTGGAAATAAGAAAGAAAGACTATGATACATGTTGTAAAACAGTNAAACCACACAAAAAAGAAAAAAAAACCCACAAACAAACAAAAAACCCCCACATTCGTACCAAATACAGAAAAAACTTCTGGAGCAGTTACTACAAGCCTTAATAACTGCTCTTCCTAAATTTCAAAACTAGGAGAACCACAGATGCCTGTGGATGTGTCTGTCTTTTGAACAAGAAAGTACCATTACTGCCATCATAGATGGAAACCAAAACATACAGAAAATACATTAAAAAGCTGGTTTAGTTCCTAAATTTACCCAACTTCAGCTGGAAGCCAGGCTCCTCATTGAATGTGGCTCTTATCACCAAGGGAATAATTAAAAACCAAACAAACCAAACACACAAAAAATAAACACATACAAAAAACAAAACAAAACAAAAACCAGCAGAAGCAATGTTTCAGGCCACACTTTACACTTCTCCCTGTGCTGGGAAAACTGGCCCACCACCACGGAACCCCCGATCCTGGGTAGGAATGACAGTGACAGTGCTCTGTGCTGCCCTTGCTCCACTGTGAGATAACACATACATGCTGCACCATTACACGAAGCCACCAGACCTTCACTGCAGACAAAGCCACTGCCCTTCTTTCCCCCAGAGGACACCTTAACATCACCACCACCACCCCTGGGGTGTGTAAGCCTCAGCCTAGCACTAATAGCTAGAGAAAAGGAGACAGCAAAGGTCTCCAGTGTAGACGACAGTGGGAAGAAAAGGCAATTCTCTCCTTAAAAATTAAGGATAAAAAGGCTTTAGCCCCTTCATACCATTTTATCTTGACCTGGAGAAATATGTATGCCTGCAGTACATTTCCTTTATTATTTGCCTACAGCACCAACTATGACTCTAAAATTGCACCCCTGGACCTGTATGATTTGGTTCACTTTGACTGCGCTCCATTTCTCAGTGGAAAGAAAGAGTCTTTTGGTTTGCAGAATGGCAAAGCTGTCAATGACACATCTCTCGGCACCCTCACTGGATCTCATCAGTACTCACAGGGAGATCACGCTTCTTCCCATGTACCTGATGGTTTCTCAGCACAAGATTTACTTGGCTGTTCTTCCAAGAGTTTGCCACATGATATCCTCCAACCTGCAGCACCCAAGTGCCGTATTTTGGAACAGTACATACCCTTTATTTGAAACTTTCACTACAATGTGTTTGTGCAACACCACACCAAGGCTACAAAACACATGAGGCCAAGAACTGCGGCTTCAACCTTCTTCCATCTTGCTGGTGTGATTCACACAAGTACCTAACAGTGTAACACCATCATCATACCTGTCCTCACCTACTCCTACCCCACCATACTAAACTTAGCAGGAATTTTGCCACCAACGCTGAAGCCAGCATTTATGTTACCAAGTCAAGTGTTTTTATTTTTTCACTTGGTGATGGGGAAAACAAAGGAACTGAAAAAGCTTTCAAAGACAAAAACCTCTCCAGGACTTGCCAGCTGATATTTTCAAAGACTGATTTGGCAGAGTAACAAGGAAGCCAGCATCCAACATACAAGCAAGCAAGACCAGCTCCAAAGCCAGCCATCAGCCAGGCTCAAAGAGCGTTAGTGACTGCAGTTGGAAAGATGTAAGGGAGAGGAGGAGAGAGAAGCCAGACTAGTACTTTCACAAGAGGTACAGCTACGTGCCTGGTCACCACCCAAGAAGAAAACAGACAATAAAATGAGAAAGGACCCCTGTGAGTGACCACAACATCTCAGCAGTGGCCAGGTGAAAGTCAGCACTGGCCAAGACTGACCAGGCAGTGCTGCGTGAAATACCATGCTTGGCCTTCAGTCTAGAAACAGAAGACTTGCATGGGAGGCTGTGTGGGAAGAGCTGGCAAGTGAAGACTATGTCCTATCAAGCCTGCAAATCTGCACATTGCACACAGAGGCTCACAGCAGCCTCACAATAAGCCATTCGCCTGTAGCCATTCAGGTATCTAGCTACTACACAGCTGACTTGATTACCAGCCCTTCATCAACATTCACAGACACCAGAGAAGGTCAAGAGAACCATCACCCAGGAACTGAGGACAAGCACAGAGAGCTCAATGGGAACTTGACAGGCCAAGAATGACTGCAGTCATGGATGACAGAGCAGAGCTCGCTCTCATCACCCTCTTTTTCTGAGGCTCTCAAAGATGACAAAACCCTGACCTCTGATTAAACCACACTACTCTCAGAAGAGGGGGTGGCTTAGGTGCTCAGGGTCCCAATAAGGAACTGTTTATTTCATAAATATGGGTTATATGGGTTCATACCCTCTTCAAGTTCTTTTTTTCTTAGTCGATTAAAACACAGGACTTGATCTGCATTAAAAAAAAAACTGTTACTAAGGGCATACCCAGATACTGGCTCATGGAACAGGCAGATTAAGAAAATACAGCCCTTTTGCTGCTCCTTTCAAGACCTGCAGCAGAGCACAGGAACTCTGGGAATGCTCCCTGTGCAAAGCAAACTCAACCTGTTTTCACATCCAGGACAGCAAAGCAAAAGAGGAGATTATAGGTGAGCAGGCACAGCTGCCATGACCTCCCTCCAACTGCAGGCTAGGCACATCCCTGGATGGAACTGATCCTGCCCCAGCCTCTGAACCTTGTCCTGGGAGTCTTCTGTCTATCCTCACTTCTTTGAGAAGTGGTATGTTCAGCTTGTGACCACTGCCACTACACTAGCTGGTACTCAGAGGCCAAAACCCCAACATACTAGGTCATGCTACTAGAGATAAGGAGCAAGGCAGGAGTCACTTAGGACCAGTAGAAAGAAGGAGACCCTTTGTTCTCCTCTAGCTCCATGCCCATCCCCAATAGAGACAGAAACGTGCCAAATACAGCTGTCAAGCAAACAGGGAGAAAACACCTTCCACTGTCTGAACAGCACACAAATCAAAGTAAATGTGTATCTGAAACCAATTACTGATAGAAACCAAGCTATCTAGGAACTCCAGCTGCTACATTCAGGGTTCCCAGTAGTGAGCACAAATGTAGTCTAAACCTTTTTTTGTTGGTGGTGGGTTTTAGCCCATAGAAAGTCAAGATAAAAACATGCTCCTCCTGCACGTGGGGTGCACACTCTCCCTTCAGTCACCTTTAAGTAGCTTCCCACTGAGAAAACACATCCTCCCTCCCCAGAATGCAACTATTAGGTTTCATAAAATTTTTCATTACCCCATGCTTTTTCTATTTACCTTTTGGTCCAAAAGCAGAGAAGGGATTCCAGCATGCACTAGCATGGAGCTACTAACACTGCTGAGGCCCTCCCGTACACTGTGGCCAGGTCAAGGGTAGTGCAGCAAAACGGAGGGGTTTGGAATCAAATGGGAAACAAGCAGAGTTTTCTTCCATTCACTGAACATGGTAATTATTGTGGAGAGGAATGCATATCCTTTTGCCTTTTAATTAGTGGCAAAGCAAGTCAACCTCAGCCTGTAACAGTTTCTCACTCACACGAGTGAGAAACTATTACAGGCTACAGATCTGCAGCCAAGGAAAACAAATCTGTACCAGTCCTTCACCCCCCAGAATAACTTCTGATTGTCAAGCACCGTTACCAGGGGAATGAATAGCTTCTCCTGCAAGCTCCTCACTCAATTAAACTAATGCAGACAAAAAGGCCAGCCAGCAGCAGCCGGCAGCACAGGCAAAGTCAGATGCACGCACTAGGTGCATTCAGAGTGACCACAGCACGTTCAGAGTGATGAGGAAGAGGAGAAGTGGTCCAGAGCCTCCACAGACACCAACGCTTCTTCTTGAGATGCTGAATGGCAAACAACTGGTGGGGTCTCTGCTCTATAGAGACTTCAGGAAGCTTTAACTGAGAAGGCAGAAGCACCCCCTGTAGCTGTCATCCATATTTAATGGAGACTGACAAAGATCTGAGTGAGGAAACACCTAGAAAAGTCCTTGATTTATGAGTAACCCAGAACTAATCTGCTGCCTCTCCTTCCACTCAGGAGCCTTATAAACTCTACCTGAAAAATCAGAACAGCCATCAAGCCATAGCACAAAATAGATGCCAGGAGAAACAACTACAATCCACAGCCCTTCTGGAACAAGAAAGCCAAGTATCTAAAGCATCCCAATCACCTTCAAAGCACCAGCGGAAAGAAAAAAAAAATATATAGATGCAGCAGGAGCTTGGTTTTGGTCACAATTGCTCTGTGTAAACCAGGTGTCTGGACACTAATGATACATATGAAGAGAACTGGTTCCCAGGTTTTTCCCCCACCTTGCACAGCTGAATTTCATCAAAAGGATGAATATGGACCTTAAAGGCTACAGTGACATAGAAAGGCCTTCCTTCCTCTTCACTCTTCTGTGATGTGCATCAGCTTCAATTTTTCTCTTTGGAAAGTTAGCCAAACAGCAAAGATTTGACCTATGCAGCACTGAGAAAACTTCTCAGAGTAAAAAACGCTGCAATATATTCATTACCCAAGATCTCTGAATACTCTGTACAAGCAAAGTTACTGCCATTTCCTTGGTCCTCAGTGTTTTCTCTGGCAGCTGGCTGGGGCTACACTCCATGGTGGGATGGAGCAGGAACAGGAATTGCAAAATGCAGAGTCTAAAGACAACTGCAAGATAAAGTGCTACTTCAGCAACACATATCCAAGTAACTTGCTTGACTTCAGATGTATCACGGAGCTTGCAACTAAATGTTCACTTTAGGGAAAGAGAATCAAGGAGGCAAGCAAAGGATTCAGGCCAGGCAGGAGCATCATGCCTTCTATCAACAAAGAGGTGAGCATGTCAGCATGCGAACAAAGGCAAGCAGCAAGCAAAATCCACAGCTCCCTCCTTTCAATTGGATTTGAATAAAGTGTGAACATGCAAACACAGCTAAATCCTATTCCCTCTCAAAAACTAAAGGAAATTGTGTCTTTGATTTCAATAAAAACACAACCTGGCCCTTGCGTAGCTGAAGGCAGCATGAGCCACTGTTGTCAGACCAGCCCAGTGTAGTGGCAGCGAGTGCTCCTCAGAACTGGGCCCACACAGCCATGAACACCCACCAGCACAGATGGGCTCTTACAGCAGGTGTTATCCAAATCCTGGGCATCTCTCTAGCAAAGGGCAATGATATTTAACTTCCTTGTGGGCACAGGAGGCTGCCAAACATCTGCTGGGATTAGTCGGTTCATGTTTGTGAAGTCCGCATAAATGCTATCATAAGGAAGGGGCTGACCTATTTATGGATGTGAATGCTGGACCGAGACCCAAACCCACATACTGTATTTGCACATATGGCTGTATCTCCCCCGCCAGATTTTACTGTGTGAAGCTAGGACGGAAGAACAAGGTATCACCTATAGCTTACAGCCTACTTCTGGTCACTGCTAATTTAAGTGAGTCATACCTCTCCCCTCCTTCACTTTACCTCGTCCAATTGCACAACTGAGCCCTGTTAACAAGCTGTGCTACTGCGACTCTGCTGGGAGCCCCCAAATGCCGCATGGGTTGATCTTTGTGTGAGAAACCCACCGTCTCCCAAGCCTCCAACCCACTCCCTGGAGCCCCCCCAGGGCTGCAGGTCACAGACTCTCAACCCACAGATCTCAGGCAGGCTCCCAGATGCCAAGCTGCAGCAGATCAGCCACACAAATTCTTTGTGGCAAGGGACTTTTCATCAAGTTTCACATTTCTCTTGGGTGTCCCTCCCTCCCACACAGGCCTCCTGTGAGTAAGGGCTGAGGAATGAGACCGCAAACATGCACAGCTCAGAAACAACAGTGCTAACCAGCCATGTGGGAGATGAACTCCCCAGGAAAGACAGAGAAGAGCCCAAGTAGGTTTCAGATGGAACCAAGCACCTTTGCTAAAGTGATTATAGGTGGCAATGGCTTGCAATGGCAGGGCCACAGGAACCATATGTTTCTGTGATTCAGAATTGCTTTGCATCAAGTTGCAAGTCCTAGACATACAGTTTTGCTCTGCCAGAAGTTACTGCTCCCCTTCCCTCTGCAGACATATTTCAATACTTATCAGGTCTCCATCTTAGTCACATTCTGCTAACACACACTTTTTACATCCTTTTCATCT
This sequence comes from Agapornis roseicollis, assembly GCA_002631895.1. Lineage (NCBI taxonomy): Eukaryota > Metazoa > Chordata > Aves > Psittaciformes > Psittacidae > Agapornis > Agapornis roseicollis. The sequence goes on from NDXB01011034.1 coordinate 244,313, forward strand.
TCCCTTATAATCAGCCTCTATGTCCCCAGGTCAATTGCTCTGCTCTTCTGTTGCCATCCTCTCCTTTATCTTCATCTCCTGAGGCAGGAGCAACTCATACTCAGATGCTGCTTCACAGCTGCAGCCTCCACTCTCTGCTCAGGTTCACAGGACTTCAACATACGTGCTCTGGCAGACTCACTGCTCCCCTTTGGGTAGCGGAACAAGTGGCAGGCTCAGCTCACGATGCTACAGATCAAATATAGAGATACAGACAACACAAGAAAACATCCATGGGATATGGAAGGAAAAAAAAAAAAAGAGAAGGACAAACAGGAGCCCAGGAGCATACCAATACCATACCCAGACTTCCTTACATAGATAAGCCTCTTCTTGTTGTAGAGATCAAGAGCATCCAAACCAATTCCACTACACATCAGGTAGGAGTTGCATAACTAAAACACATGGAAAGTATTCCCATCCAAGCAGGTGCATCTACCAAGACAACTGGAACTAAACCAGATGAACCAATGTGGGACTTTCTGGTAATACACAGCTGTCTTTGTACATCCATCTCCACCTGTGAAACTGGGCACACCCTTAATCAGGTATGAATCAAATCATATGAGACATGAGAAATTTATCAAGAGCCACTGCAAAAAACCATAAGGTTGCCTGTGCCTCACTGCACCTTCACAGGCAGACAGCTGCCCTGAGCACAACAAAGGTGGAGCTTTCACCAGGAGTTCTTGCAAATGAACACGTGACCCAAGACTAAAACATCACCTTATGCACACAAATGCATGCAGAATGGAGGCCTGGTTTATGGCATCTAGGGAACCAGGGTAGCTTGGATATGTGTATGACAGCCCAATGAGGGCCCTGACCCTAGACAGAGTGCTGTTCTACCAGCACAGATTCATTCACATAGCATGAATCCTCTCTTTTTCACTCCATGGTACAACACAGCAAGGCAATACACCAAGAGGTGCAAAGGTGCCAACCCATCTGCCCTGCACCCTCAGAAAGATCCGATACCCACCTGTAAAAACAGTAATCACAAAACACTGCCCTTAGGTTGTGTATGCAGTGAGGGGATGGGAGCTAACTTCATGCAAAATAACTTACAAATGAACCTACCCTACAGGAATCCTTGTGTGTAGTAAGGCAACGAGCTCTGCTCTTGTAGCTCTTTCTCCTCCCTCTCTACGATGCAATCCTTAAAAACTTCTCCACTGACTTCCCCAGCCTCCACACACCTCGAATTCACAGCTCTCCCACAGAGCAGAGCAAAACACACTATGCCAAGCCATGGAAGGAGAAGCACAGGCACTCTGTAAGCTGCCATCCTTTCACCCAGACTCTTTGAGTATCTGGGTGGGCAGAGTGCCTTAGAAAGCCATGCTCATTTATATTGTTTTAAGTTCACCTGCTGCTCTGGCCTCATTCCCAAATCTCATATGCAGAGGGAGACACTCAAAGAGGCATTACGTGCCAAGAACGCTGCATTCATCCCACATCAACATAGAGGTCCACGGCATTATTCCTAACGTCCAACATACGCCTCTACCCACAGTTCATCAATTAATGGACCTGTTAAAGGCTTGCAACTTGTCTGCTTCACCCACAGTATCATCTTCTGCACTGTATGAGGCTGACTCTTCATTGCAGCAGGGCCACAGTCACTCTGCATGCTACAGCATGCTACAGACATCTTCCCAGGCAACTTTAACACTTCTGCCTATAATTTTTATCCCATCTGTCTACCTTGGGAGCAAATCAGGATTTAGGTACAGGCCAGCATTTAAATATTTGCTTATCTTTACGGCACAAGCAGCTGCAGAGAGTTCAGCTGGATTACTCATACACTTATGCAGAAGGTTCACCAAGCCCTCCTTAAATGGCAAAGATGCAATGCTGTGTTTTCGAAGCTCGGCTCTGTGCATCTCAAGGAACCCAAGAAGGAAATGGATTATCTGAAAAAGCCTCGAAGTGGAACTGTGCTAAGGAAGGCATAATTCTCATTCTCCCAAAAAATAGCCTGCAGGATCAGAAATCATAGAAAACCACCACAACTTTAAAGGAAGCTTAAACTACCCTAAAAATGGCAGTCTTACTGTACACTGGAAAACAAGCCACTTAGGAAGTATCCAGCTGACAATATGAAATACCCATTTACCCTTTATTCTACTCACTGAAATATGTTTCTATACATAAATACCATCTGGACCTTAACCTCAATTTTTTGTGGCTCATTCCTGGACCTCCCCACTACCACTCTTCAGTTTCAACAGCATTAAGCTGCCCTGGTTTCTAAATGCCAGAGATAAAGACCAGGTTCCATACTAAGCTAGGTATTTCAATACCCATGCAAGATAAGTACAGGCCTTGCTCCGCAGTCAAGGATGATGATGATGATAATGCTTAAGAAGCAGGTAAAAGCAGAAAAGGTGAGAGAGATGGACTGAAAGATTGGCATAATTACAATAAACAGTTCAGAGTAATCTCCAGAGCTGGGTGGAAAGCATGCTACAAATAATTCTTCTCAAGCATCCCCAGTATAAACCAAACTGGCATAAAACACGCTCCCAGGTTAATGGACTGAGCATGCACGTGCCATAGTGGTAAGCAAGCACAGTGTGAAGCTCTGGAAGCTTCATGTGGAAGAACAATGAGGCCAACAAGACTCTAAAAGACATCAGTTCCTCAGTTTATATAGTTACATATAAATAGCCATAAACTGGTTGAAATCAATGTCATTACTACCATTTGAACAAGTCATAACCTGGCTAAAAGTTGTGTAAGAGGCTAAAGGCTTTAAAGGTCTTGAAGACTGAACTTGTGATTTCTGCTGGGATTGCAGGAAGACTTCAGTGTTCTGTTGGCCTCCCTGTTTTATTTCAACTGGTTTTGACATGTTGCTTTGGTTACTATGTGCATCAGCTAAGAATTTAGGTGCTTAAAATGTTTTTTGTTGTTGTTTTTCTTTGCAGAAGTGTGCATATAATCTGAAAAACCTGGAAAGTTTTTTAAAATAACTGCAAACATTATCATTTATAATTAAATGAAAGACATTGAAAGCAAATTCCACTCATAAGAAATTGAGAAAATTTCATCTTTATAGATCAAAGGGAGTAACATAAGACTATCTGGTGCTGAAATACTGTTTGTCTTAGTATTTGTAGCCCAAGATTCCATTTTTTCATCAAAGGAGAGGAACATATATACACAGAATAGGGGGAGCTGGAGATGTAAGTGGAAGATAACAAACACTTGAGTCCAAGTACTGGAAGTACTGGATTCTTTACTTTGAGGGTGGTGAAACACTGGCACAGGTTGCCCAGCAAAGCTGTGGCTGCCCCATTCCTGTCAGTGTTCAAGACCAGGTTGGACTGAGCTTGGAGCAACCTGGTCTAGTGGAAGGTGTCCACCCATGGCAGGGGGGATGGAACAGGATGATCATTAAGGTGCCTTCCATCCCTTACCATTCTATGATTGTACAATTTCTCTGATTACGACAGCAAACTAAAGAAAATAACCTTTGTATAACCAGTTTTTCTCCTAGATTTCAGTGTCAACGATGACACATGACTCCCAGCCTCACTCCTCTACAACCCCATCAGTAAACAGGCAAGAATAACTTTCCATCACATTGGCAAGGCACAATCCCTCCAAGATTGCACTTCAAAACAGCACAAAAGAAAATTAATAATTCCACCTTCAGTCCCAAATCTGAATAGTAGATACTAAATAAGGCTTGGGGCCATACATTGTATTAGTGAGTGGTGTTCCTCAGGGATCAGTGTTGACACAGACCTTGTTCAACATCTTTGTTGGTGACATGGACAGTGGGACTGAGTGCGCCCTCAGCAAATTTGCCAATGACACCAAGCTGTGTGGTTCGGTGCATAAGCTGGAGGGAAGGAATGCCATCCAGAGGGACCCTGATGTGCTTGTGAGGTGAGCAGGTGCCAACCTCATGAAGTTTAACCATGGCAAGTGCAAGGTCCTACACCTGGGTCAGAGCAATCCCAGGCACAGCTACAGGTTGGGCAAAGAAGAGATTCAGAGCAGCGCTGTGGAGAAGGACTTGGGGGTGGTGGTCGATGAGAACATGAATGTGAGCCGACTTCAGTGTGCACTTGCAGCCCAGAAAGCAACCGTATCCTGGGCTGCATCAAAAGGAGTGTGCCCAGCAGGTCAAGGGAGGTGATCCTGCCCCTCTACTCTGCTCTCGTGAGACCTCACTTGGAGTATTGTGTGCAGTTCTGGTGTCCTCAACATAAAAAGGACATGGAGCTGTTGGAACAAGTCCAGAGGAGGGCCACGAGGATGATCAGAAGACTGGAGCACCTCCTGTATGAAGACAGGCTGAGAAAGTTGGGACTGTTTAGCCTGGAGAAGGCTGTATGGAGACCTCATAGCAGCCTTCCAGTATCTGAAGGGGGCCTATAGGAATGCTGGGGAGGGACTCTTCATTAGGGACTGTAGTGATAGGACAAGGGGCAATGGGTTCAAACTTAAACAGGGGAGGTTTAGACTGGATATAAGTAGGAAGTTTTTTACTGTGAGGGTGGTGAGGCACTGGAATGGGTTGCCCAAGGAGTTGTGAATGCTTCATCCCTGGTGGTGTTCAAGGTCAGGTTGGGGTGTTCCTGCCCATGGCAGGGGGGCTGGAACTCGATGATCTTAAGGTCCTTTCCAGCCCTAACTATTCTATGATTCTACAAAAATAAAAGAAACTGAATTAAGTTCATTAAGTACCACCTTCCATTCTGGCCAAAAATAGTTAGATACTCTGGCAATTAAGTGGCTGTATCATAATACCTGATTGTAGGGGAAGCCAAATTAAGGTTTCATCAATGACCTTCATGCTGGCATTTCATAGCTTTGAAGCACTTGGACTTTGCAATCCTAACACCATTCTTTTAACCAAGTTCAGTGCTTGTAATTAACTACAGGACTGCCACACGGCTGTTGCAATCACTATCTGGTTCTCTCAGGAAATCCAGATTAAAGGTTTGTCTTGGCCACTGTAATAGCTTGAAGTATCTCTCAAGATTCGACCAAACCCATTAAAAGCAAATCAAGTCTCTACTTCAAGAGATGAGGTATGCTAAATTCAAGACAGCCAATCTCCTTCAGGCTGAGCTGAAACAGGAACACCATCGAGATCCAGGCAAGCGAGGCAGGGTCGATACAGCAGCTGCAGTTACAACCACTTATCAGCTGCTAATCCGATCACTCCTCCAACCCAGACACCGAAAGCCACACACTGTCTAGGAGACTCCTCGCTTTCATTCAGGCTTGCCTCATTAAATGGAGTAACTCAAGTCTGTTAAGGTGAGGTAATAAACTACTGAAAGGAACAGAGCTCCATGGGATCCATGCATAGAGCACAGCAAAGACGAACACAGGTGCATGTTACCAAGACATCAACCACTACAGTTGGGGTACAATGAACACAGCAACTGCTACAGGACTGCCTGCATGTCACCTGTAAATCACCACAAGTTTCTCTTAAAAAAAAAAAAAAAAAAAAAAAAAAAAAGAACAAACAAACCACCAAAACACAAACAAAACCACAAACCCCTTGATGTCATGTCTACCCTCCAGTATCTGTGTGGAGGGTAAGAGGCCTTGATTTTGTTTTCTCACAAGGTAACCTGCTGCAAAATGAATTTCAGTATTNCAATTTCCCCAAAAAAAAAAATAGAATAAACAAATGAACAAAACAGAACAAAAACATACAGAAAACCCTCACCAACCTGAGCTTGTCACAGTCAGCCACATTGCTAAAAAAAGCCCTAGAGGAGATATTTCAAATTTGCTGTGTTATACTTGTTATATATATATATATATATACACATACTTGTTATAAGATTTGGAGCTGGACCTCTCTTATGCCATCATGCAGTGCATCCCTACCCACCCCAGTGTGTTCCACAGGCCCCTCTTCAAGGTCTGCATCATGATCTGTCAGACTCCTCCATCCTGCCTGCTTTCACCCAGCTGGCCAGGCTGGCCCCACAATAAAACAGCTGGGTCCTCGTTCCTCAGCAGCATTACAGCACAGTTGCACAGCCTTGGCAAAGGCTCTCCAGCCGGAGGAGAGATCAGGAGCATGAGCAGAGGGAGAACAGATGACTGCAGCTCCCTACCATAGATTCACTGGCCTAAAAAGGGGAGCAGGGGGCAAGTTACAAATTCATGCATAAACAAAACCTGGCTGTGTAACTCAGAGCTAACAGGGTAGTTTACTAAATGTTAATTAAATCTTCATTGCCTGTTACCAACTGTGGAGATCAACTTATTTTTAAACTACATAAGCAATAAATGCTTAGATGAACTTCTATTAAATTTCACCCAGTGCATGAAGTATGTGGGGCTTTTAATAGATATTAAACAAGACAGTTATGGCACGTTAGTTGATACTTTATTACCTAAAGATAATGGCCATATTAAATCTCAACTAACTATTCCACTGGTGGTACAATAATCTAAGACTTGGCAGAAATTTACCTGCTTTGAAACATCACTGGGCAGCAGTAGCAAGAAGAGAAAAGCAGCCAAGTTTTGAATGGCACCTGCTTAGAGGATACTCAAGTGCATAACCCACTTAGGCACAAAAGAGAATCCCTCCCAGCCGGGTCTGGAAACACCAAAGAGGGCTGATAGGCTATCACACAGAAACGAAGATGGTAGAAGTCAGCTTTTCTCTCAGTATCCTGGCCCCCCCAAACTAAATGAAACAATTTATGGGGTTACTGAAGAATCACTGTGTTAAAGTGCTCCCCTATGGGATGAAGGGCAACCGAAAACATGCTCTCTAACAGCCTGCAACACTCAAAACACCTGTAACTTTTTCCAAGAAAAGGTTATCACCAACCCACAACTCCACTGGTATTTGCTGTCCTTTCCTGAGCATATTGCGATAGTTTGGGAGTGCTTCTGAGTGACTCACACCTGTGTCACTGTCACCCACATATCCCAACAACAGATATTGACAGTCTAAAATGACAGAGACTTGCTGACAGCAAATTAAAAATTATATTTTTTACACCAGTTCTTACACTTGCTCAGAATGTGATCGAAACCAGCACTTTGAGATGAAAGCAGAATCTCCACTGAGGTGTCTGCCAGTAATCTTAATCACAACAATTAAGTGTGGGTAGCAGGTTTGAAGTTTTTTTCACATTTGGATTGGAAAGATCGTGAGCCCTACCTGGCCTGCCCAGAAGCAGGAGGAAGGGAGAGAGCCAAGCCCTACCCCCTCCTAACCCCCAATTCTCAGAGAGGCACAAGCTCTCAAAATGCTTTTAAACTTTGTGGGGTTTTTCTGGTCTGTGGTTTTCAGTTTGATTTGTTTTCTTTTCTCTGCTTGTTTCTATTTTACAGAACAAAAAGCTCCCTAAATTAAAGAGAGGAAAACATACAGCTCTTCAGGTTTACTAATGCTCTCCCCTCCAGCATTCCAATGCACATGTGAAAGCCAGTCTCTACACCTTCCCTCCAATCTCTCCACTGGAACCATTGTTCATAAAGTTATTTGAAATCCTGTATTTTCCTGCTTATAACTTACACTCTTTAAAGGTATTGTTCCTTGTGAAACTGTCCCTTGGATAACCCACATCCTCAGATAAGCTATGGTTTCCATCTCCTCCACTTTTGCTCCCTTTCGAAGCATGGCTGCAGTTCCAGTAAGCTCTCTAGCTTTTAGCAGAATTACCCTGCTATGAGAGCAAGAGGGAGGGAAGATGACGAAGCTACCAGGGTAGGAAAGCAGGCTGCAGAGGGCAGAAAGCAAGCAAAAGCATCTCTTTATTGCTCACATGAGCACATAGCAAACAGATACTGAATCTCTGACTTCTGGCTGGCCACACAAACTTGATGTTCATCTTGCTTCCCTAAGGGCTTCTCTCCATCAAAACAGAAACATACCTAAAAAGGTATAGATTTACATAAAGGAAACAAACATTTCTTCATCATCCAAATGTCATCTTTGAAGCCCTTCCATGCAACCACATGGACTTCCTTCCACCTGAAGGAATTATCAGGGCTTCCACAGACTGTACCAGGAAGACAATGGACAACCAGCCAGAGGCAAAACCCAGCATGGCCCAGGGCCAGCTGGAGCAGAACATGGGGCTGCTGCCTGCTGCCCAGAGCCACATCAGGGCTGGAAGAGTTTATTCAGAGAAAGGCAGGGATGTGTGGGCCAGGCTTTCAGAAGCTTGACAAACAACAAAATGCCACTAAGGATACATTGTTCACACAACCGTGATGGGCAAAGGAATAGAGAAACCACTGCGGGCACCCTGAGGGTCTATGTTTCCACAGACACATGGAAACTGTCTTCCTTGTGAACACTTTGTCATTCACCCAAGGTAGTGCTTTCCTCTAGCTACAGTTAGCAAGAGATGTTTCAGAGAAACCTGCACAAAAAGAGTCTCTTCGTTTCGTTCCAATCAGATGTTTATAATACAAGAGGCACCACCATTAGCTGATATAACTCTGAATGTACCTGACATTCAAACAACCATCCACCTCCTTTGCAGACTTGGCTAAATTCTTGTCCTCAGAAACATACTGCATGATAAATGCCACCATTTAGTTATATGAAAAAGCACTTAATTTAGTTAATTTTGAATCAGCCTCTTTCATCTTGGCTTGCATTAGTACAAAGGAACAGAGAACCCTTTTCCGTTGTACTCGCTGTTTCTGTGACACCCTTCTAACATGTGTCCTTTATGTAGGAACTATCCCACTGGTCAAACTCGCTCAGGTTTTTCAGGTTCCCACCATTTTTACTATCCTTCTCCAAAACTGCATACACCAGGCTCCATTGATCATTATGGAGTTCACTCAAGTTTTATAGTTAGACATTATACCAATGAACACAAGCAGGGATTTTAACAACATTCTGGCTTTGAAATTAAGCAAGTGGTGTCTCCACTCAAGACCATGAATCCCCACACCATAATTTATACTACAAGTCATAATTAAAAATACATACTGATGATCACAGTATATATTTGAAAGCTCTCCAGACCCACTGATACTGTAGCTGACGCCACTGGGTTTCCTGCAAAACTCACTAGTCCAGCTCCAGAGCTTCAGCCCTAAACATGCTAGAGAAACAACTGCTTTGGCAAGGGATACATATCTGAATCTGCCATTAGGTTATTTAAAAGTTTGAATGAGTTATTTAAAAACTTAAAAATTTATGAAGTTTAACCATGGCAAGTGCAAGGTCCTACACCTGGGTCAGAGCAATCCCAGGCACAGC
>NDXB01011036.1:28984-50373 GCA_002631895.1 Agapornis roseicollis
GTTTTTTTTTTGTTTTTGTTTTTGTTGTGTTGTTTGTTTGTTTGTTTGTTTTTCTCCCACACTGCGGCAGCAAAAATAAAACTTAAAATACCAAACCCATTAAGTGCTTATCACAAGGCAGCTTCTTTACCTTATTTCAAACTTAGGCACATCTGCTTATGTTAGACGTATGTCTGGGTGAGGGTTGTTTTGGTTTTTTTTTTTGACCAAATAGCACACAAAGCCCAAGAGGGGTCAATAGCACCAAAAAGGAAGGATTACTGCAGAGTTTATTTCAGCCCATCCAGTCTGTGGCTGAAGGTTGAAGCTATCTTCCCTTGTTAAGGGGAAATCAGCTTCATCCACACCAGGCCTGAGGGTTGAGTCTGTGGGTGAGCAGAAATTGGGATGACTGAGGAGGTGAAATTTCCAGCCCTCTGTTAAAGCACAGGACTGCTCCTTGGTGGCTACTATTTTGATCTTTAGGAGGGATGAGAGACTCCCTGTGGTGTTGCCCATGGTATTTGAAACACTGCAGTTGGAGAAAGGTAGTTCAGTGGCTCCTCTCTTGGCTAACTCCTGTGTTCCTGCACGGATTTTGTTTGGATGAAGTGTTCAGACCAGCACACTGGCTGCCCAGTACACGTAAATTCTGTTTTCCTTCTCCAATATTTCAAGAGGTGTTAAGAGGCTCAGAAGAGTTTAGAAGTTTTGTTCAGACAGAGTAGAAATGTCAGCTCATGCTAAAATATGTATATGCATGTATACGTACATACTATACATATGTACACATAAAAGAGAAGCTGCAACCAGCTTCTCATTTATTAATATCTTCCACAGCTACTCTTCCAGGCCTACTGTGTGCCTCTAAATACCCTGCTGAAGAGATTAACAGCTAACTTCTAATCAGGCATATTTTATTAGCAGGAAAGGCAGATGTGTTCATGTGTGACTCTGAGCCCCTTAGAGGCAATCACTGGTGAAGGTGAGGTCTTTACGCTCTCTTACCTAAATAATGCATGGCCACCTTTTTGTTTGTTTACTTGCAATCTGTTTGTGTGGCTGTAGATTGCCTTAGAATAAGACCATGCATATGATATTATGGTATATTTGTTTTTCCTTTACCTATTTTGTATGTTTGAAGTAAACAGTGTCATATTACCCCAATCACCCCAGAGTACCTTAGGAGCGTTATGAAGCTGAGTCAAATCCCTCCATGCTGCTATCCAGCAGGATCAAATCTTGTAACGAATCCTCAGAAAAACACCAGCTGTGCATGTTCAGCTGCATTGCTCAGTGTGTTGGGCAGATAGAGCCAAGTTTTTACCCTGACCTTACACAACTGCTTTTTTGGGGAAAACTAGTGATAAGCATACAATGTGCATTTTTCTTCAGATCCTTTAACCTAGACTATAGAAATTTACTTAAAGTGAATTTTGTTTCTGTTGGTAAATAGTCCATTTTTATCTAAATACTTCATTGTACACATCGGCTGACTAGTGCTCAGGTGCATATGACTGGTGGGACAATAGCACGGCTAATGGCTGGGCTGCAGTAAAACATTAATTTGACTGGGAAGACCTTTAGTGAGGGGGCTGTGACATGACCTGAAAGAGCCACGAAATGGTAAAATGTCAGTTTCCTTATGTGAACTTAATGAACAGTGTTACAAGAATTCATTTTTGTTAGCAGTAAACGAGATTTTAAATGGGTGACAATAACTCAGTTCATGCAACCTGCTGAGGCTTGAATGTTCAACATTTCTAGTGGTGCACATGGAACATGCACATAACCTCAAAGTAAAGAACGTATTTCAAGCAGAAGTAGACTTGAATTTCTTCAGTATGTGATTTTTTTTTTTTTTTAACTCAGTTTCCAATGTTTCTATTGTCAACCATATATTCATCAGCCTTGCTGTGGACTAAACCAATTTTGGTCTAAAATAAATGGTGTCTCTCATGTTTTTCAAGACAAGCTGGCCTAGTGACTTCTACAGTAAGAAGAGAAAGCAATTTTCTTTTGGTAATTGGCAACATGTTCTACACTGGCTGGAGAAGATCAATGCTAAGAATGGCCAGTCAAAAATAGAATCATAGAATCATAGAATAGTAAGGGTTGGAAGGGACCTTAAGATCATCTAGTTCTAACACCCCTGCCATGGGCAGGGACACCTCACACTAAATCATGTCACCCAAGGCTTCATCCAATCTGGCCTTGAACACCACCAGGGATGAAGCACTCACAGCCTCCCTGGCCAACCCATTCCAGCATCTCACCACCCTAACAGCAAAGAATTTCTTCCTTAGATCCAATCTAAACCTCCCCTGTTTAAGTTTGAACCCGTTACCCCTTGTCCTGTCACTACAGTCCCTAAAGAAGGGTCCCTCCCCCGCATCCCTCTAGGCCCCCTTCAGATACTGGAAGGCTGCTATGAGGTCTATATGAAACTGACTTCTGCCCAAAGTTAAGCTGAAAGATTTTACTGTTGGCAAGATATTTTTCCAGTGAGAAGTTTCTAGTTTAAAACTCAAATACAAAAATCCAAAGAAATAAAGCCAGTGTTCGACATACAAAACTTGACCAAAATTTTTTGTTTTCTTTGATTTCATTGCAATAAAAAAACTCCAGGAAATGTTGACTAGATTAAAATATTTCCACAAGCTATGCCTTCGAGCCTGTTCCTCATCGTTTGATGGATGCTTTGACTAGTCGTGCTTTTGAGGATCTTTTTGAAGAAACAAAAGTGGAAAAGAAAAAACAAGAAGAAATATTCTTTTCACATATACTGTAGTTACGTACTGTAACTTGTAAATCTTCTTCTATATTTATTTTTCTCCAGCTGCAGAGAAAAAGCAAAATAAACCTTAGATACCAGAGACTCAGAACAAAGGTATTCCTATGGCACATGCTTACTTTCAGTAGGACACTAAAGCCTGTCCATGGGAGATATATGTCTCCCTCACAAACTGTAAACATTGAAAAGTTGTCTAAAAGTTGGATTTTGGAGTGAGAATACTAATAAATGTTCTGAAGCTTNATATATGTCTCCCTCACATACTGTAAACATTGAAAAGTTGTCTAAAAGTTGGATTTTGGAGTAAGAATACTAATAAATGTTCTGAAGCTTTAATACTTACAATTTTTAGGAATTTTCCCCCACTCTTGGGGAAAATCTACTATTCATACAGCTCTACCATCTGCCAAGAGCCGCTTACCTCTCCTTACCTACCTTAAAAGTGTCTCTAAATACTAATTTTATACTTAGATTGATAGGAATTTTGTCAACCTCAGTAATGTGAATCCCAATCAAAGATGTACAGAGCTCTTTGCTTTGCACTGCTATGGGGGGATGAATTTAGATTTTATCCAGTTGGTACTTCCATCAGAGGCAAAAAGCAATGCTGTGTGCCGTGTGCTGAGGGAGGTGGTGCACTAGCTAACTCATGGTGAAGCTAATAGAGGATGGACACCCTAGTTCCAGTCACAGTGTTACACACCAATGAAGGCAACCCCAAGTGTGGAATATGGCTTAGACAGATGATAACCAAGTACTCAGAAAAGGAGTAGCAATTGGCCCAGGAAGTTTTATTGCTCCTTGGAGAAGCAACAAGTGCCAAAATGAGCTTTTTTGGATTGTTTTTGTTTTTGCTTTTTTTTTTTTTTTTTTTTTTTTGGTTTTTTTGGTTTTGTTTTTTTTTTGTGGTTTTTTTTTTGGGGGGGGAGTGTGGGGTTTTGTTTGTTTGTTTATTTGTGGGGTGTTTGAGGGGGAGGGGGTGTTTGGGGTTTTTTTTTTTATTTTTGGTTTGTATGTTTGGTTGTGGTGTTTTTGTTTTTTTTTGTTTGTTTGGGGTTTTTGGTTTTGTTTGTTTTTTGTGGGTTTTTTGTGGGGGAGGGGTTGTTTGGGGTTTTTTTTTTTATTTTTGGTTTGTATGTTTGGTTGTGGTGTTTTTGTTTTTTTTTGTTTGTTTGGGTTTTTTGGTTTTTTTTGTTTTTTTTTTTGGGGGGGGAGTGTGGGGTTTTGTTTGTTTGTTTATTTGTGGGGTTTTTGAGGGGGAGGGGTTGTTTGGGGTTTTTTTTGTCAGCTAATAAACTGGCTTGCTTAAAGTACACTAGCGAATGTGCTTTTTGTACATAGCTGGGATGATCATCTCACACTCACTGTGCCTGACTTGTTCAGTCGTTGCATCATGTTCATCTTTAAAAATGAGACTCACTATAGCAACGGAAGAGTCTCACCAGGTTTTGCCATGACCATGGGTCTCCTGACCAATTCTGTTCTTTATGACTGATGTTCCTCCTACCTGACTGCCAATATAAGAGCGGAGAAAATGCAGTGAAGCCCAGGACACAGGGTAGCCAAGAGAAAGACAAGAATGAATAATCCAAGATCTGAAGGTATAGGAAGCATGGCACTTCTCTGTTTAAAAAAAGATTCATTTTGTTCATAAGGTTATTATAACAGCAAAACAGTTGGCCTTGATCCTCAGGTACTTCCCTGTGGGCTGTCAGAGAGCAGTGCTGGAGCTTGTGACCTGAAGTTTCAGGATTAGCTACAGGAAAATGGAACATTGTGTGAGAGTGCTACAGATACAGGAATAGAGGAAGAAAATCAGTAGGGTGAAGTCAGAGGAATGAAAAACCTTGTATTAGGTCTTGGCACTGAGTTGCACCAGTACAGCTAAAGTTGCCTCTTCCTTTAGATGCACCAAATGCACTTTCAAACACAGGCCTGTTGATATTTCAGTATCTTTCTGCATAAGTAGTAGCAAGAAAGATATTAGAAAATGATGAATAATGGCTTCAGATTAGGTGCTTGATGATTTTATAAATTTATCTCAGGGTGTTCACCTTGGGGTCAGGGAGTTTCATGTAAAAGAAAGCTCATAGCTTAGGTGTAAGATGATCAGTGCAGTGAGCTGACAGCTTACATCACATTTTTTATAATGTCTGGACTTTTGGGAACTTACATCTAGACTCGACACTCCTGAAGATTTTATCCCGGATTATTGCCAGTAGTATGGCTTGCTAATTTGATGTAAACTTACTTGGCTAGATTGAACACAGTTTCCTTGATTGACTGATTTTTTTTATTTTTATTTCTTTTTTTTTTTTTTTCAGAACTGAGTGGTGCAGTTGATTTAGTGCAAAATCAGCCTTGGTTGTAAATCACCAGGTTTTCAGTAGGGTGAATTGTATTCAATTTCAGGAAATAAGTAAGTCAAGGTAGTCACTGTCAGATGTTTTGATAAGACTTTCCTTGCTGAATGACTGGAAACAATCAAAGCTGATTGTTTCATTTTAATGGCTATCCTTTTTTAAACCTTACATAAATCTGAACAGGTACTGGCTGGGGATTACTTATTCATTATACTTAATTAGGTATAAACTTAATAACCAGAAATGTATTTTTAAGGCAATTCTATATTCTGATCATTGCTGGTTTGGCTGACACTGATGAAAATCATTCTTACAGAATGGTTCTACATGATGTGATATTAGCATGAGGACATTAGGCAAGATCCTATTCGTATGCAAATATATCTTTGAAAGATGCAATATTAAATCTCTTACATATATACAAATACATCCATTTTACATCTTCAGCTACTGCTACAGGTGACATGGTAACTTGTCTATTTATACCTGGTTTGTGCAGCTTCGAGGCAGAATAATTTTGAGAAACAATGTGGTGAGACATTTTTCTATGTTTTCCTGGAAATGAAAAAAAAAATTCCAGCAAGGGTCATGGCTATGCCACAGATGTGTTCTTGACTGGATGGCTCTGCCTGATATGCAGGGGCTCTTCTCAAGTCATTAGATCTCTGAAAATGCTTCAACAGAAAATACAAACAGAATTTCAATAACATATTGTAAAATTGAGCTTGTTATGAAATTCTGTTCTTACAGAGGGTATGACACTAAACTAAATGAAACAATCTTTCAAATGTTTGTTTAAAAGCAAGTTGAGAAATTTGATCTAGAGCAATCCGTTGTATCTATGACAATTAGCTGCCTCTATTCCGTGTCTGAGTCAGAAAAGCTGTCTACATAGACCTTGTGTATATTCAGTGAAAAGGCATACACACTTCTGCAGAGAAATTTTCCTCTGTCTTTCCACTGACTATGTAACAGTGGGCTGGAAATGCGTATGCTCCTGATTTTAAAAATAATGTTGAGGTAAAGCACATACCACATCAAATGTAGAATGGTAACAATCATTCTAGAAACTTGCACTATAAAGAATTTTTTATGTTACTTGATTCATAATTTGATCCCGTTTGGATTACAGACATCCCTGATACTACATGAAAATAACAGGAAGTTTGCCCAGAAGACATTACTTGTTTTGGAATAGATTTGTACTCACTGTTCTTCTTTGTATAATGGAACATCAGCTTTCTTGTTAAGTCCTTTGTCAGACTCTAGCTGACTAACCCTGCTTCACAGCCAGGCAGTACATCAGAAGAGCCCTTCACCTTTTATTTCACATTGTTGCTGAATTGGTTTATGTCCAAAGAATTGAAATTGGTTAACTCTGGAGTCACATGTGGAAAGCTGGTAGTGATTCATGGAGCTGATAAAATTTGGATTTCCCCAGTCTGGAGAGATACTTGGCTGAATGGGGATCCATTGCATGAGTCAAAGAGAGTAGAATCCAAACTCCTATTTCTTCACTGAATTTATTGTTAATGGGAAAAATGTTCACCTTAAGTGCTAGAGGATGTGTAAGCAATACAAACTCTCTTCCATGAAAAGAACAGATTTCTATCTTTCACTTGTCTGCACTATTCTTACTGGAATATCTAGACAACACATGTAAAATGACAGTAATATTACACATGTTCACCCATGTCTGGACAGAGACCAGTGACAAACGGCATTCCTCAGGGAATGAGAGCACTGGGTATTGGGACCAGTGCTGTTCAGCATCTTTGTCGCTGACATGGACAGTGGGATTGATGCACCCTCAGCAAGTTTGCTGATGACACCAAGGTCTGTGTTACTGTCAACATGCTGGAGGGAAGGGTTCTAAACATAAGGACCTTGACACGCTTGAGAAGTGGACCAATGCCAACCTCATGAAGTTCAACAAGGCCAGGTGCAATGTCTCACACCTGGGTAAGGGCAATCCCAAGCACAAACACAGGCTGAGTGGAGACTGGGTTTAGAGCAGCCCTGAGAAGGACCTGGGAATGCTGGTTGATGAGAAACTGAACATAAGCCGGCTTCAGTATGCACCTGCAGCCCAGAAATCAGCCATATGCTGGGCTGCATCAAAAGAACCGTGACCAACAGGCTGAGCCAGGGGATTCTTCCTGGTCTTGTGAGACCCCATCTGCAGTCCTGCATTCAGTTCTGGGACGCCCAAGGCAAGAATAAATGTGGATCTCTTGGAGCAAGTCCAGAAGACAGAGGTCATCAGAGCACTGGACCACTTTTCCAATGAGACAGGCTGAAAGAGCTGGGTTTGTTCAGCCTAGAGAAGACAAGGCTACAGGGAGACCTCAGAGCAGCTTCCAGTGCCTAAAGGGGCCTCCAAGAAATCTGGAGAGCGACTTTTTATAAGAGCAGGTAGTGACAGGACAAGGGTGAATAGCTTTAAGATGAAAGAGGGAAGATTTTAATTAAATGTTTGGATGCTCTTTACTGTGAGGGTGTTGAGGCCCTGGCACAGGTTGACCAGAGAAGCTGTGGCTCCCCCATCCCTGCAGTGTTCAAGGCCAGGCTGGACAGGGCTTGGAAAAACCTTGTCTAGTAAAAGGGTGTTGGAGCTAGATGATCTTTAAAGGTCCCTTCCAATTCAAACCATCCTATGATTCTATCATTCTGTGAATGAGTCGATTGCTGGCATAAAAGACCTCCTCCAACTTTTTCCATGGTTCCATTAGAGTTTGCTGAAGAAAAATTGGCTGAACAGCTGCCAAGACTTTGAAATGGCATTTACAATGTACCAGCATGAGTCTCAGTATGGTGTCTTAGATGGAGGTATTCCTCAGTCAGAATTTCAATTAATGTGTCTTATTTCTCAGCTTTTCCTTCTGCGTCTATGTACTTCAAGATGCAGTGGCTTGTACTAACCAGAATCATGAATCATGGTAACAAGGTCCAAGAGGAAATGACACATCTTTTTTAGATTGAAGATTGAAGGAGGCATTTTTTACCATGCTTGCTACTGATGTATTCATGTGTAATAGCTAGCCTAACATATGCAGGCTCTGTGTTGGCTTATAAACTAGATAAAGAGCAAGTTCAGCTTCCTGGATAGCTCCCAACATTTCTTCTCTTCGTGCCAGAACCAGCTCTGTCCTGTTTGAGTTAACCTTGAGGCAGCTGCTTGATATGTACATCCAGTTAGTCTAGTACTAACTGAGGTGATGATTCTGACTGGGTCTGCTGTGAAGAAGTTATTATTACTGATGCTGTTCCAGTCTAATGCTGAATTCATGGTAGAGTGCACAATGTTGTAAAACTTATGGGTGATGTTTTGATGTAACTTATGGCAGTGAAGTAAGTCCTTCAGTCTGAGTGAACATGTATCACAAATAATTTGGTTTTTATCAGTGCAAGAGTGTAGATGGATTTTTAGCAAAGAATGGCCATGTTCCCAAGTCAGCAAGTGCCTACGTGGAGCTCGACATGAACTGAGGATGAAGAAAGCTCTGGGTAAAGAGTCAAAAGTAACAGTGCAAGCAAGATGAGAAGAAACTGGAATACACTAAGACACAACAGTGAACTGTTAGCAAGCTTTAAGGCCAGGTTCTCATACACTCAATTTAACTGTGGGACACAGCCACAAAAGGCAATGACACAGTGAAAACTTTGTTAGTCATTTGGAGAACTATTTTAGAGATGTTAAAGTCAAAAAGTGAGTCAAAAAGCCCAGCACTTTCCCCTGCCAAACCTCTGCTGGTTGCCACTGCAGCTACGAAGACTGAGGACAGAGATAATCTTTTTGACCCAGGCCTTATTGACCCCGAGGAGGAGGCTGTGCACATTCATCAGACTGCTGTTGTTGCTCCTGAGGTTCTGACACCTGATAATACTGATGCTGATCTGAAGCCTATTGATCTGGAAAAGGAGCCTTTGATGCAGTCTGTCTGTGATACTCATGTACTAGAAGTTGGTAAATATAAATATGTCCATGTTTCTATCGACCCTTGGAGACGTTTTTAGATACTACTGGCCACCTCTTCTGACATAGGCTGGCCACCTTTGTTGGAATTAGTGAGCATTTTGGTCAGTATAAAAGCCCAAGCCTCATGTGATGTAGGGGAGGCAGAACCTCTGTGGGGGCCCCTGTTAAGGTTGAGCCAATTCACACTGCGATTATGCTTCTTGGAGCTGGTTTCCTGATAGTCTTCACAGGGTCCTTGTGGCACGTCCTCTACCTGGGATTGTGTAGTGGAAGTAATGATTGTCTGGATTTTGTGTTTCAAACATCGTTCTAAAAGTTGTGTGGAGTGTGCTTGTAGGATCCCATAAGTGTGTGTGTGTGTGTGTGTGTGTGTGTGTGTGTGTGTGTTGAAGGCAGAGGATATTCTGTGTATTTTTTGTTGTCAGGTTCATGTAACAGTTTTAACGTGTACCAGTTTAACATTCTGGGCCAAAAAAGGGTTAATGCAAAAGTGTGGTTGCCTGCAGGTTGCTGCTGAAGCACGAAGGCAGCTGTAGCTGCTGCTGAGCAGTCTGGCATTTATAGCGGCTGCCAAGCAGGCCGAAAACCCAATGCCTCAGGTACAGGGGCTGACCATGAATACCCCAACCAGAATGAGGCAGAGGAAGAGAAAAATGAATGATTGCAAAACATCACTTGGGGGGAACTGAAAAGTAACGACTTGAATCATAGAATAGTTAGGGTTGGAAAGGACCTTAAGATCATCTAGTTCCAACACCCCTGCCATAATCAGGGACACCTCACACTAAACCGTGTCACCCAAGGCTTCATCCAACCTGGCCTTGAACACTGCCAAGGATGGAACACTCACAACCTCCCTGGCCAACCCATTCCAGAATCTCACCACCCTAACAGGAAAAAATTTCTTCAGGGAGATCTAGGAGTGTGAAGAATATATTCAGATCTGGTGGGGGATTAANAGGATGGAACACTCACAACCTCCCTGGCCAACCCATTCCAGAATCTCACCACCCTAACAGGAAAAAATTTCTTCAGGGAGATCTAGGAGTGTGAAGAATATATTCAGATCTGGTGGGGGATTAATTAGGTTTTTCAATAGTCCCCAAGAAAGAATGGGGAAAAGCACTATCTTCCAAGTGAGACAAGAAAACTAGGGCATACTAAATTTAAAAGAACATGAATTCTGTCATCTATACCCAAAATGATAGAAACATTTTTTTTTTTAGAAAAAGCATACTGGTGCGTGCAGCAGGGTTTTTATGTTCTGTGCACCTTTCTGGGGCTCCCTAAGGTTTCTCTAGAGTAGTTAGTAATAGTTTGAAAATGTAACATTTCTCCCTAAAATGTTCATTCTTAGCGAAGAAGTGATAAACAAATTTGGCCTCATATGGTTTTATGAGTCTATCCTTTAGACTAAAAATATGGGGGTCAGGGCTAAGTTCTCACTGCTTGCTGCTGTATTTAGTGAGAAGTGCTATTGGTATATGTGTGATGGGTTAGGGGCCAGTTATATTATATGCTATTGGGAAGAATATCCCAGACATTTATCAGGACTTCAATGTAAGGGCTTAGAAACAGCTTGAACTGAAGACAATGTTCATTGGGAAAAACTTGTTGATCTTTTGGCTTAGATAGAATGAGATAGTTCTAGGCTGAATGAGTAAAGTTATGATTTGTCTACAGGCCAGATGATTCTTAGCCTTGCATTTGCAAGCAATACAACTGAGAAATACAGTAGTGAAGGAAAATAAAACGTGACCTGTGACAGTGTTCTGTGAGAAATATGGAAGGTTAGACAAAGGAATCAGATCTCAAGAATGTCAGAGACTCATAAAGAGAAACAGGGGTGGAAAGAGCCACAGAAAGAAGAATGTGACTGACTTTTCACAAAGGCTTCTGACAGCTGAATTAAGATGGAAGTAAGCTCAAGGAAGGAAACCTTTGAGGTGATACATGTCTTGTTTTGTTTTAGATATCCATGTTGTGAGTATTTGTCTAGCTATTGAGGCAAGAAATTAACCTGACCTATCTTTGGTCAGACTGATTGCTTGATGCAGTCTCCTGACTGAATGGACCAGGATGGAATACAGTCTACTGACTGGATTGACTGGTATGTGTACATAGACACCTAGCTCACAGGTAGATGCCTGTATCACTGACATTTAAAAGAAGACACATGAATTATACTCTGATTATCCCTTGTGCATGTGCTATGCATGTAAGTAAGTCCTGTTCTAAAATCAACCTCTAGAGGATGTTGGCAAAATCGTTGTCATGTACACTGTGAAAAGAGAAAACAGGCAATATATACAAGATCCATGGTAATGAGCAAGTGGGAATTTGCTTGCACTAGAATGCACTTAGCTCTTTACTGTCTTTAAGCCTAACAAAATATGGGGTTGTCCAATGATCCACACTGTCATCTGTGTTCCATTAAGCTACAAATCCTGATCCTTCCCACCCTGCCATTTATTGAGGTTACGCTTTCTTTTGCATTTTTTCTGACACATCATTTTTGCTAAATGAAGACAGGAAGAACAGAGAATGATACACATGTTCATCTGTATATGGTACATGTAATTGTATACAAATTGGCAGCTTGATTTCCCAGGATCCTTAATAGCAACAGCTGAATGAGAACTTTCAAACATCCAATTCTTTTGAAAATCAAGCCACTCATTTGGGTTGCTAAGTATAATTTTAGACCTTCTATTTTGAAATAGTCACACTCCCTTTTAAGTGCCACTGAAAGAAAATGGTATGACTATGTTTTAGCTTGCACAGAGCAGCATGAATGGCTCTAGATCAGTGCAGAAATTAGCCTGACTCCTTCAAAATGCAGAGAAACGGTAAGTTGATCTCATATTCATGATTCAGATGCAGGTGTCAGAGAGGTCACTCTGCTCAGGATTTTGCATTATATTCATTGCAATATTAGGTCATCCAAATAGTATCAGCTTGTTCATGCCTTAAGGAATAATTGGACTTCATGCAATTAACTGAATTGGAATCTGACCAAGACACCTCTTCTATGAGTGAAATGGAAATTGAGTTCTCAGAGAACTTAAGCTGAATTATCTACATCCAAACCACTTAGATATACTTTCTTTCACTATTATTACTTCTGGCACTCACATGGACCTGTAAAATTGAATTGTCTTAGGTTAATCTCAACCAGTTTAATTTTATCTGGTTCTTCCCTGAGCAAAACGTGGCATTAGACATTACAATAACACATAGCACTGTGTCTCCTACAGAGGGTAAACACAATCTGTGTAATTCATTTGTGAGAAATAATAGTGGGAATTTATCCAGTACCAGTAAAATACAGGTCAGCACACTTTCAACATCCTTCTCTTCTCCAAGACAATACAGTTGATAACTGTTTTATGCACACAGTGAAGTCCAGTGATTAGAAGCTGCTTCATAATACTTTGTAGTACTTCATTGCAGGAGTAGACCGGCTACAGAAAAGCTTCTTGTCAAAGGGGAAGTAAGAATATCAGAATCCTGCCTTTGGTTGTCCAATTAAATTGCAAAAAAAGTCGACATTTACCAAAAAAAAGCATTCGCATCTGTATCCTTATCTAGCACATTAATGATGCAAAACAATGATGCAAAATTACAGGTGTCTGGAGGGTAAACACAAATTTGACTGGACTACTGCATGCATTGTGACTGTTTGATGATCGGTGAATTCCCAGGCTAAACAAATGCTCAAAGGATCAACATGTAAAACAATATAACCTCTGTGGCTCTTCCTACTTTGTCAGAATAGGTAGAATTATCACAGGTCCTTCAGTGCTAAGCTCACAGGGTTAACTTCAGGAGACCTTCCTTGTTCAGTACTGCCTTGGGCAAAAATCCATTTGTTCTGGAGTTTGTCTGGGTGAAGATTTTGGTGAAGATAACAGGTAATGTTTATGAATTATACAGGAAAACTAGCTGAAATAGCAATCTTTGAAGCTCTTCTTAATGGAATAATAGATTTTTTCAAGGAGCTGGAAGATTTTTTTTATAACCCTTCTAAAACCTTAACTTCAGGTTTGCAATTGTGTCTTCCAATAAATGACAGATGTTTATTTCACCTCAACCTTAATGCCTTAATGAGCTCTGCAGAAGAGCCTACACAAGTTACAACAGGAGCAGGAAGAACAACTGCCTGCTTTAGGCGCAGAATAGCTGCTTACAAACATTTCATGGTGAAGGACCACTCCCAAAGCATCTCACCAGCTAGAGGAGATTCTGCATGTCAAGGGCAAGGTTATGCTTGGTAGAACATTGTCCCTTTTCTTTCTTGTCTTCCTCAATATTCCTTGCCTGCCTACCTCCTCAGAAAGGATGGGAGGGGGACACAGACACTTCATCTGTTAAATCTGTTGGTGGGGCTAAGATGCATGAATATATAATCCATACCGAAAAATTCTAGAAATGCTAAACTGAGTAGGAGGGTTTCTCTTCCATAGTTTTGTACTGCCTACTGCAAGGGGTGGAAGACACTTTCATTCTTTGCATATACAACCGTGTCTTCATGACTTTTCCTTTTTAATACAGGGTCTAAAGATCTTTTAATCTAGTAAACAGATAGAGTTTTAATTCTAGTTTGAGAAAGGCTCTTTCTTCCTTTCTCTCCCCTCCCCCCCCAAAAAAAAAAAAATGGTGTGATATTTTTAATAGACAACCTGCAAAGTGCTAAGTATTTTCCTTTTCCTGTGGCTACTGGGATAGATAGTGCTTTGCCAGTCTGAAGAGGTCATTGTTTTCTCAAATGCTTCCTTTTCTTTTGTATGTATATGAACAACTCAATCATGAACTGATATGTAATGTGTGATTCAGGTATGTCACATTTGGAAACAGATACCAACAATATTGAAAACAATGATTAATGAACTTAATTTTTGTACTGGTTTATTCCAGAAATTTATTGTAGGATAAAATGTCACTTTGGAGCAGGTTACAATCCATTGGAAGACATACTACTCCCCATGAGGCAATAGGAAAACTGATGTAGACACACATCTTTTCCAACATCTGTTTGGCATGGAGTTTGGTCCTTGTCTGTAGCTTGATGAAGGGACTTTTTGAGCTTATCTGACTTTTTCTAACTGTATCAGCTAGCTAATAAAAGATGTTTTCTGTCCTAAAAAGCTTGAGTATTTATAATAGATATACATGGTGGAAGGGTTAAGGTTGCATGTATATTTGTCTTGATGAGTCCTTTATTTTATGGATAATAGTATGAGGCCTCATAAAAGTTTTATACTCTGCAACTATATTTTTGTTTCAATCAATTAATGGTATTATGACAGAAGCTGATATAAATTTTACAAAGCAAAGAATGGAAGGTAACCAAGAGTTGCTTTAATTGTATGCTTCATCTGTGGGCATTAACAAAGTTATGACCACAACAAGATCCATGAAAAGACGGGAAGCTCAATCATGTTAAGGATCCCCTTGTCACTTGGAACTGCCTCCCAGGGGAATGCACATCAATACACAAGATAGAAAGCAGGTTTTCCAGAGATACCATTAGTTTATCTTGCAGTAAAATATTTTCATGGTTCTCTTCACCAGTATTTTGTCTGGCAAAAGGAGTGGAGCAAGATTAAAAGTTATAACTGCTTGTTCTGCTGATAATAGAGAGAAGCAAAATATTTGTAGGACTGCTTTACTCCTACTCCTTGTCAACATAAAGCATTAGCAATAGGCTGAAAAGCTGCAAAAATTTCTTGGAACTAGGGACTGTTCCATTAGCCTACATTGCTGCTTTTACATGTACTCTTTTTCCTCCTACTCCTACCTAGATCTCCTGGGAGGAAACAGAACAGACCTTTGCCTGGAATGTATAACTGGTTTACTTTTGTGTTTTATATCCAAAGGGTCCTTGAGAAAATTCTTGCTTTGATCCTATTTGAACCATTAACTGTTACTAAGTTATTATCTTTATCTGACACTTACCATCTCTTAAGCATGTCTGGAGAATCAGTATGGTAGAACACAGTGTTCTCATTATGTATTAATTTGAAAATGTGAAGGTTGTCTCAGAGATGAAAGCACGGAAATGTGGTGCCAGTACTTAAATTTTGCACCTCTGCTTTACTGAGAGTAAACAGCTGCATATGGTAGTGCAGTCCTTCATAATTGCCTTTCAGTTGCTGAACTTTCACAGAGCGCTTTTTCTTCGTGTTCTCCTCAACTCCACTTCATTCATATGTTTCCCAACTTTAAACCTGAGCTTTACAAAACAAATCTGAAAGATTGAAAAAAAGAATCACATAGGTATCATTGGAAATAGCTGTGATTCATTATTTGCAGCTGTTGTATTCTTGGACATCTACATATTGGCAGGACTTAACAAGATTCCTAACAGCATCTGAAGTCCCTGAATGTAATTATTTTCCTTGTAAAGCTGAATAAAAATCATTCCTTACGGCTGTATCCTGTCACATCTAGGATTTCCCTAGGAACCCTGGACTCCCCTTGGACCATGCAAATCTGGTTGACACTGAACAAAGATTTGACAGTGACTGAGAGTCTTGTTGACAATATCAGTATCGATAAAATGGAAACTGAACACCTGGGAATCATTTTACAAAATCAGAGATGAAATCTATTGGTGTAGAAACTGCAGACTTGTGCTTCTGCCTGGGGAATGAATACCCCTTGTGAGCTAGCTAGAACACTGCATGTTTCATAATCACTACCTTTAAAAAGTATAAAAAAAAAGTATTGAGGAACCAGTTCCATTAAATTTACACCAAGCTGTGATCATCAGGCCCCAGTCACTTCTTTTCTTGACCAAAATGTCCATTTTGATTGCATAGGCTGTATCTGAATCACTGGCTGAACTCGCAGCTTCTGACCTCTGTTTTCCAACTAATCAAGCCAAAGTGCCTTCTACAAAAAACTTTATTAGGCCAACCGTTTGATAAAAAGCTTTATTCAAAATGTGTGGCTTCTGATAAGTCTAGCTTTCTGACCTGGCCTAAAAGAGTGAAGAATGGGTTTTGTTTAGCAAAAATGGGGTAAGCATTCTACCTTTACCACTTCTCACTAATTTTGTGCTCTCCTGAAAGCTACATTGTTTCTGAAGCCCAAAGGGAAAAAAAAGCAAATGGTTGTTGCTGAATCACAAGATGATAAACATAACTGTTCCACAGGAGTTCAGACATGGATTCTTCCTTGGGATATAGTTTAATGAAGGGAAAGAAGGAAAGAAATACCAGAATTCAAGCAAGAATATGAATGTTGGCAATTGTGTGTCACCATACAATGGAAGGCTGTCAAAAATATACTCCAAATGGCCTTCTTCCCTTGACTATATTTCCAGCAGTGATGAAATGATCCAGAACTCCTTTATGGAAAACCTTATTGACAGCTTCTTCTACACAAGATTGTAAAATAAGCTTCAAGAGGAGAATGTGAAGGACTTTCCCATGGATGTGTGAACCTGCTCACGATCTTTTTACTGAGATCCATGACCAAGTGAGTAAGAAAGAGTTGGCCTATTCTGAAATGCTTCAAAATTTAAAGTGTAATGTGGCATTCTCCAGCCAGGATTCATGACAGCCACATTCAATTCAAAGCTCTGTTGCCTAAGCTGACATTCTCCTCTGGCAGCAATCCTACTAAAATTCTTTGCAGAGAAATTGTTTTCCACTGAATACTGGAACAGGCAGTTCCATGTTAGTATTGCAGATAAGTACAATATTTTACAGACCACCGCAACCTTTCTCTGCAGATACTTTCTATGAACTGCGAGGGAAGAAAACCCAACAGCCTTACTAGAATAATTTGAGCAAATAACTGGTGTTGCACCCCTTTGTCTGTCTACTTATACAGCCTACTGTATGGTGCCATGTATAGTAAAGTGTGGAACTACGTACTTGACAACAGCTCTGGGACAATGGTCTTAGAAAGTTAGATGACCTCTTGTGATCTCCTGCTGTTCAGGGTGGTCATGTGTAATGAAATACAGTGAGGAGCAAGAGGCCTGGCAGCAGAGAACAACTCTGCCAACCTCTTACTTGCAGCAAGTATTGGTAAAGCACAATGAGATGAATCCTCAGCACAACTGGGGATTATAGTAAGGCATATAGAATTGTAAATGATGTATTTGTATCTGCTGGATCAATCTCAATGGCAAAATTGTGTTTATTTAACCTTCACTCAAAGAAATAGTCTTTGTACCACAAAGAAGATTTGAACAGACTGATGTAACATATGTC
Source organism: Agapornis roseicollis (assembly GCA_002631895.1). Classification (NCBI taxonomy): domain Eukaryota; kingdom Metazoa; phylum Chordata; class Aves; order Psittaciformes; family Psittacidae; genus Agapornis; species Agapornis roseicollis. The sequence continues at coordinate 46,328 of NDXB01011036.1, forward strand.
TTGATTGTGCTCTATATGAGCCTTACACTCAGGTCCTGTGTCAGGGTCTAGAGTATATCTAATAAAATTAAAAGCATTTTCCTCTGTATCATGTTCATTTTTAGGACTTTTCATTGCCATGTCTCACCAAAATATAATTTCCTTGTTAAAACCCACTGCCTGAAATTTGCAGGTGGTTTCCCAGTATTGCACATCAGCAGAGTGTCCCTTAAGAAACCTACAAGTCTTCTGACCATACTGGGTGGAAATCATCTTTGTATACTTTCTTAGCCAAATATTTCAGTATTGAGGTCCAAAGTCATAGATCCAGTGTGATTTTCACCTCCTGAACCAAAAGTGCAGGGAGGGGAGCAGACAAAGTAAGATTTATTTCCCAGTGAAGCAGCTGGCAGATGTCTCCTGTGGTCTAAGTCACATTTGGGCCTCCAACTAGAAAGAGCTGTTATTAACTCACTGTCAGCCACCCCACTCTGCCAAAAGACAGTGGGAGCTAGACATTACAGACAAACAGATCTCCTGTCTGCTGGACTTCAGAGGGCAGACTTCCAGTGAGTGCATTAAGACTCATCTAAGATTTCAGGTGAGCAAAACTGTTCCAATGGCAGTTTTGGCTGCACGAAGCCCTGCAATTGCTCCCTGAAAAAGGCATGCAGGACGTCATCTCTAGGCACAGTTCCTTCAGGCTGTGCAAGTCTCTCTGTGGAGTTTCAGGACTAGCATTTCTTGCTGGGAAGGTGATAGAGGCTGCTGCGTCAGGGCAGAGACAGAGGTTTCCATTAATGTGGCCTACATGGCTGCTTGCTTACAGAAGCTGAGCTTTTTGACTCAGATCATAATTTGACCCATGAGCACGGTTGTTTCATTTGCATGAGCAAATAAGGTGCAAATACTTGTCAGCATGCACTGTTGTGTTACGCTCATTTCATCCACTGTTTCCTCCTTACTTAAAGTTCAGTGAAATATGGCATATGCCCTTTCTGGAAATCAAATGCACAGAAGACTTTTGTGGCAAAGGAGGAATGGGCTGGGAAAGTGGGATGCTGCCTGCCCAATCTTGCATAGAGAACTTCCTTTCCCAGCTTTTCTGATTTCTCCTGCTCCCTGTGGTCACATCTTTGGTATTCCTTATGCATTTAATTGCAACTAACTTCATACCAGTGGCTTTCACTAATATATAAAAATATGCAATCAGACCCTAATGCTGATGATGTGGTGTTATGAGGGGCGTAGGGTTGTGGTGTGCTATGCAGCAGAATCTCTCTTAGTAATGTTTCTCCTCTCTACTCCTCTCTGGTGAGATCCCACCTGCAGTAGTGTTTTCAGCTTTGTAATCCTCAGGACAAAATAGACATGGAGCTACTGGAGCAAGTCCAGCAAAAGGCCACAAAGAAGATCAGAGGACTGGAGCACTTCTCGATACGAAAGGTTGAGAGAGCTGGGTCTGTTCAGCCTGAAGAAGGGAAGGCTCTGGGGAGGCATTATTGTGTCCTTTAAATACTTAAAGAGGGCTGTCCTAGTTTCAGCTGTAACAGTTATTTTTAACTTCTTTCTAGTAGCTGACACAGTGTTTTGGCTTTAGTCTGAGAACAGTGCTGGTAACACACTGATGTTTTGTTTGTTGCTAAGTAACATTTACCCTGATCAAGGACTCTTCAGTCTCTCATACTCTGCCAGTGAGAGGGTGTACAAGAAGCAGGGAGGAAGCAGAGACAGGACACCTGACCCAAACTAGCCAAAGGGGTGTTCCATATCACAGCACATCATGTCCAGTATATGCACTGGGGGGAGTCAGCCAGGAGGCCCAGATTGTTACTTGGGTTGGCCTGGGTATCGGTCAGTGGGTGGTGAGTAATTGCATTGTGCATCACTTGTGTTTATTATTGTTTTTCTTTTCCCATTTTAGTTTTATATTCTCTCCCCTTGTTATTTCCCTAACCATTATTATTGGTGGTAGCAGTAGTAGTTTTGTATGGTACCTTAGTTACTGGACTGTTTTTATCTCAACCCATGGGGTTTATATTCTTTCAGTTCTTCTCCCCATCCCTTCTGGTGACGGGTGGTGTGAATGGCTGTATAGTGCTGAGTTACCAGCCAGGCTTAAACCACAACAGGGGCTTATAAGACTGAAAGAGCTGTTTTACCAGGGCCTATAGTTAGAGGGCAAGGGTTGATGGGTTTTAAATGGGAAGGGGGTAGACATAGGTTACATATAAGGAAGAAACATTGTATAATGAGGATGGCAAGATCCTGGAACAGGTTGCCCAGATAAATTGTGGATGCACCATCCCTGGAAGCCCAGGGTTCAAGGGCAGGTTGCAAGGGGCTTTGATGTTTCTGCCCATGGCAGGGGGATTGGAACCAGATGATCTTTAATGGTCCTTTTCAACTCAAACCATTCTATGTATTCTATGACAAGAGCACATAAAATCGTACAATCATAGAATTGTTAGGGTTGAAAAGGACCTTGAGATCAGCATGAACAAAGCTAATGGATACAATACATTCTTTGTGCCCTCAGGACAGCTTATAAGGAAAAGTGCATTTTAATTCTTAGCACTTTCTCTGCGTCATACCTGGGCAGAGAGCTCATGTTGCACTATTTTTTATTTTTGCATGGACTTCTGAAGGTCATTCTGTTGGTGTTAACTCTTTTGGCAACTGAGATCCTATAGTTTGCATCTCTGGCTGGTTCTGCCAATACAGTAGAGAAAGAAATTCTCTCTTATCTTAATTTCTTCCCATTACAATGAGATACTCTTGAAATGATTTTTGACACAATGTTCTGTGCTCACCTGTTAAGGAGGTTCAGGTCTGACTTGACAAAGATTCTCAAATCCCTTCCTAGATAGATAGAAGGGCTAAAGAGTAATATACTTCTGTATCAAAATTAAAACCAGTTTGGGGTTAATTACAAGAACTCTAATGATTAGATCTTAGTCCTCAGGAACATATCCTCATCACTTTTGGTTTCAATGGTACTTAATTTTCCCCAAGGACAATTAGCTCAGTGAACGAGGGCCTCGTTATCCGTCTTTCTAAGAGAATGTTTTCGATTTCTCAGTGAAGACTGAAAATAAAATACTACCCTGTAACAGCACTGACCCAGGAGAAATAAGTGATGCTTATGATTCAATTTCTGAAAGCCAGTCAGATCCAGCAGCCATTACTTAATTCTTTACTCAGTTTATACTCAGGGCTCAGAGTTTCTTCCCTTTGGCATTTCCATCTTCTTTCTACAAATACCATGCTGAAAGGCCAAACTGCAACTGATGCTGCAGAGCCAAACCTGCACAATTATGTGGAGACTTATCACACCAGATTTCAAACACCAGGTTTAAAAAAATAATTGATAATTCCTGTTAAAAGTCACCTGTGTAGTGACCAGATTCCATATTTTAGCTGCAACCTTTGTGCTCCTGAGTGAGATAATTTATCAGATTCTGTGTTGCAATATGATTTTGTCTCCCAAAATAATAGCAAATAGACTACTGTGTATCAAAGTACATTGTATAACAAGGCTGCACTGAACTGGAATGAAGGCAAACTGACATGCTTCATTAATGCTGATGCTGAAACGAAAATAGAAGTATAAAAGCCAGATTCTGCCCTGTGTCTATTCTGACAAGCAACATGCCAGAAAGGTTGTTCAGCTTGTGGGTTCTGCTGCTGGAGGAATGTTTAAACTTCAGCACTTTCTTCTCCAGAGGAGATTGCAGTAGAAGCATGAGAAAAAAGCACGATGGGAAGGCCTATTTTGGTTTTCCCACAGAACTTGGTGTCTCTGGAGGCTGAAGACTGTAGATGCTTTATGTGGCCATTCGCCTACAAGGAGCAATTGTCTTCTGCATGTTTCATGTATTTTCTTTATTACAGTTCAGGCTGAATCAGAACGTAGTTTGCAGGTGATAACATCACGCATTCCAGTTCTGGCATATGACATCTCTGGTGTTGTAGCACAGATCTGGAAGTATGTTTGTCAGTCCTGGTGTCCTGGGTTCAGCAGTTGCAGTTAGTTTTTCTTCTCTTTAGTAGCTGTGTTTTGACTT
>NDXB01011037.1:8270-19853 GCA_002631895.1 Agapornis roseicollis
TTCTCTCCTTCTTTCTTTCTTTCTCTCCTTTCTCTCCTTCTTTCTTTCTCTCCTTTCTTTCTTTCTTTCTCTTTTTTCTTTCTTTCTTTCTTTCTCTTCTTTCTTTCTTTCTTTCTTTCTTTCTTTCTTTCTCTTTTCTCTCTCCTCTCTTTCTCTCTTTTGTCTTTCTTTCTCTCTTTCTTTCTCTCTTTTTTCTATTTTCCTTCCATTTCCCCCTTCTTTCCTGTATTTTTTCTTTCATGTTTTCTCTTCATAGCTCGCCCCCTTTTGCATATGTATTTTTTATTATTACTTTCTCTAACTCATCTTTTAAAAGAATAACTTCCCAATCTGGAGAGGGAATTCTGCTCTCGCAGCCCTGCGCTCAGTGCAGAGGTGAGTATAACTCTTCCTGGTTCCCTTTCTGTCTGTTATGGAAGCGCTTGGTCTTAAAAAGAAAGGCGATTTTGTTTGGTTTTGGGTTTGTTTTTTTTTTCCTGTTGATAGCAACAAAAGAGGCTTCTAAAGGCTTTGCCAAAATATTATTTCTTAAGCCACTGACAGCCAACACAGTGTGTGTATGCACACACATCCCATAGTCTCCTCCAGCACCGCTGCGCCCTAGCTTACAAACTGCCTCGCCTACGTGGAGCAGCACGTTGGGGAAACCCTCGTGTTTACGGGTGTTTGAGAGTTATATCCAGCAAAACGCCGTGTCTCCTGTCGCCTCCGCTTTGGGGGAAGGCTGCTGCCTGGCAGGGAGCTGGTTCAGCCCACAGTGGGACCCGCCGTGGCTTTAATAAACTCCCTTTCCTCCTCACCACTTTCCCTTCCTTTACAAGGAACATTAAATAAGTGAGATCACGCTTTGCAGGCTCTCCGATTGTGATTTGCTCAAGAGTCGTGATTTCTAGACCATTAACTGGTTTGTTGTTATAGTTGTTGGGGGGTTTCAGTCCTGCAAGGGAATTAGAGTGCAAAACGCCAACTTCTCCCTCAAAACAGAGCTGGAGGACGAAGCCAACTTCCTGAAAGTTGGGGACTAAACGTTTGCCTTACAAAAGATGCAGGCATCAGTTTACATTAGTCTTAATAGGAGGAGAAGATCCTCTGCTGGCAAAGCTGGGGAAAAATATCATGATATTCCAGGCATTTAACTATTCCTTGCACCGAGGCTGGGACCTGCCGTCTTTAAAACTGAAACCTGCCCTGAGTGATTTGTACACTGGATGAGCTGAAGTGTCGTAGACATTTTTATTCCCATTCATTTACCTCTTTCCCATGTTAAGATTTCTCTTTTTTGCCCAGCTCCTACGGATTCCTTTTTACTACCCTCTTATAGAGATATCTAGAAGGTGCCCTGAACACTTCTGTGTCTACGAGGTGTCTTCTACACTAGTGTATCTATGAGCTGTCTTGTACACTTATATATCTATGAGGAGTATTGTGCACTTCTATAAGATGTCTATAGACACGCATTTTTTACACCAGAAAAAGTAGCTGGGACAGGTTTCAGTGATATATAGCCCGAAATCACCATTCTGTGGGCTTTCCAAAGCCTGTCTCTATTTTATTCCCCGTGTCATGTATCTATATATTTATCCTAAATACTTCCTTTTCGGCTTCTAACTTCTTGTGCGAGTCACCGCAACTCCTTACAGCTCCCAACCAACTTGGGGTGAAATTCGGTTGAGCAGAAAACCCGAGCCATGACGGGGTGTGTTTTTCCAACCTGCAGAAGCACAAGGAGACCTTTTAATTCGCTTTTGCCCCTCGTTTTTCCAGGCAGAAGGATACAATATACATGTTGTGGGCTATTTTTCCTCTATGAGGGTTAAATTTCATGCTCTTTTCTGAGAGAAAACTGAAAGTGGGTATGCGAAAGAGAAATGCGCTGCTGTGGCCATTAGGCTGAGGCCACTTTAATTGTTTTATTCCCTTACATTTTAGTTTTGATTTCGTGAAGAGACGAGGCCGGAGGGGTGGAGGAGACAGAGCCTGTGCCATGGAGGCCGGCGGGGGAAGAGGATGAAATGCGGGATGAGGGGACGTGGAGTTTTTATTTCTCAGGCTTTGGTAGAGAGGGGAGGCGATGGCGCAAAACGGGAAGCAAAGGAAGGTTGGAGCGCAGGAATAAATCCCCCAAAACACAGGGAAAAAGTCAGCCCCAAACTTGGGCTTCTTGTTTTCCCCGTGCAGGGATGCTCACCCGAGACAGTCATTAGCATAAGATGTCGATCCTATTTACTACACTAGACAGTGACCTTGAACTGAGACGTTGCGATCTCGCTTTTCCAGCGTCTTTTTCTCTTTCTTCTTTGTTTTTCCTGGGACTGTTTTTTGTCCCAGGGAAGCTCCCAACTGGGATGAAGCTTCTCCCTGCTTCTCCTCACCAGCATCTCCCGAAAGCTCCTTGTACAACTTGAGGAGGTGGGAAAAAATAAACCCTCCCCGAGGATATTAAATAGCAAGGTCGGCGTCGAAAAGGTCTCTCTACCTGCAAACCCCGATTCCTGAGGCAAAGTGCTGAGGATTATTTTGTTGGGCTTCTCCCTGCTTCTCCTCACCAGCATCTCCCGAAAGCTCCTTGTACAACTTGAGGAGGTGGGAAAAAATAAACCCTCCCCGAGGATATTAAATAGCAAGGTCGGCGTCGAAAAGGTCTCTCTACCTGCAAACCCCGATTCCTGAGGCAAAGTGCTGAGGATTATTTTGTTGGGCTGCGCAACTTTATTTGGGGGGAGTAATACTGCAGGAAAAAAGGAAGGGACGGTTGCTCAAAGCTATATGAGGCGGAAACGAGGATATATTTTGGGGTGGGTTCTGCACCGCCTTAACCCCCCGGTGCCGGTGCCCCCAAGCAGCAGGACTCGGCTCAGGCTTTCATTTTTAAGCTCCGCTCAGTTTGTGCTGAGCATTAGAAAAGCGCCAGCGCTCAACCTGAACTGGGAAATGGGTTTTTAATGGGGAAGAAACTCCAGGGAAACGCGGCAGCTTTGCTGAAGTGTCTTTGGGATGAATTTTATTTCCCCCTTTTCCTTAGACCTGCTGTCTGCTTGCAGCGGGAGCAGTGCGGAGCTGGAGAGCCTCAGCCAAGGCCACCAAGAGTAGGGAGCTCATCTCCGCGCTCTGCATCCCTTAATATATTTCTGAGCACGGCTGCGGCATTTCCCAGCTCTAAAGAAAAGGAGGCAAAAATGAATAAATAGGGGAGCCGGAGGTGTTTTTCTCCCTCTCCCTCGCTGTGATGCCCACGCTGACATTGTCCCTCCACCAGTCTGTGCTTCACTTGCTTCGCAGCATAATCCTGCAGTTACTTCCCCACAGGTTTCCTTGGAGGTAAATGTGGCAATTTAGTCTTAATTTATATTTGAACCCTGGAAACAAAATAAGAGAGAGGAAAAGCCCCAAATACCCCGAGACTCCTCTAGAGCAAAACCCGCACTTTCACAAGGTCCAGTGGAGAACAAAGCCGAGCAGCACCCGGGCACGTCTCCTATGGGGAATTTTGCAAAGCCAAGAGCAAGGTAGAGGAAGGGTTTTCTTTAATAAAAAAAAACCCCAGCAAACAAAGCCAATTCAGATGGCAACCTCCGGGGATCACGTGCTCGTTTTTATATAAACTATTCCTCCCCACGCTTGCCCAGCGTTTGCGAGCGTTTCTTCTGCAGCGAGAAGCCACTCCGGGAGAAATTGCAAGCAGCTTTCTCGCTTATACCTGCAGGGAGAAAAATTCCTTGGCAAGGTTTAAAGAGGGGGGTAAAAAAAAGTGCGAAATTTTCATTCTAGCAACATATTTCTAGTAGTCGTATTTCTTCCTTCACAGGCAAAGCGTGTAGGAAGGTATGCACATATCTCTGCAAGGTATGTATGCAGCATATCCATGTGCCAGGGAGAAAAAGGGGTAGGGAAGAGGGAAAAGAGGGTTTCCACCTTCAGGAGCTGTCCATGGAAGACAAAGCAAGGCACCTCAAGGAGTTATTTTATTGGCACCTGGTTTTTTCTTGCAGGGCTGGGGGGGAGGAAGGGAGGGGAGAGGGGAAGCTGATGCCCCAAAATGATTTTATGCTTGAGAAATATATCAAGTATTAGGGAGGGAGGCTGCTGGAAAGGCAGCACTTGGGGAGACGAGGCTACGCTCACCCTGCTCAGCCTTCGCGGAGCGCTTGCGCCCCTGAGCAGCGGCTTTACCTCTACAGGAATATTTACGGTACTTCGCAGAGTCAACCTGGCAAGGGGAGCGCTTGGGAGTTGCTCACGGCAGGGAGGAACGCAAAGCCATGCAAAATTCCAGCAACGGGGAAGGGGGGGATTGTTTTTTAAAGAAATAAAGAAAAGGGGGGGGGAAGGAGGAGCAAGGGTGGAAAAAAGAGGAAAAGAAGGAACCACTCCAGAAAAAAACTCGAACACAAACCACCCTCAAACGCCTTTGCGTGGTCCCGGTTTCCATGCGATGCACCTTTTCCAGGAGTCTTATTTTTTCCCTTCCCTCAACGTCTTTATTTCGCACTGAAAGAAGCCAATATTGATTTTTGTTCATTATTTCCCCCCTCCCTCCCTTGTATTCCTTTACAGCAGCTCTTTTCAGTATGACCAGGAGAAGACGATGGGTGGGAGGGAAGAAGAGCTCCGTAGTGTTACGAGGGCAGAATATATTGCTATAAGGTGGCAAAGAACCAGCTCTGCGTGTGGATGTGTGTGTGTGTACCTCTGTTTCCAGGGGTGGGGACCAAATAAATGGGGGGCAGGACTATAATTCTTTCTCAGAAACAAAGCAAAAGAAGAATTCAAAATATAGGTGGAAACACTTAACTCTATACGTGTGTGCGTCCTGGTGCGTATGGGGTATATACCGGGTAAATGAAGGCTATATACAGTCGTGTTCTTCTGGCTGCTTTATTCGACACAGGTCATTAATAAAAGCAATTGAGGACTGTTAAAAAATCTTCCATCTCTTGTTTAGAGAGTGGCAAATGCTTGGGAAGAGGCTGCATTTCCCCAGCCCACGACAAAGCCACCTAGTCCGAGAGGAGCTGGGGAAAACGATGATGATGATGATAATAATAATAATAATAAATAGGAAAGGTCGCAAATAGCCTCCAACTCTGCCATCCCACCACGCGTAAACACGAGCCTGTTGCGGGCACCATCATTCGTCTCCTTAAAAAGCCTGTAAACTTTATATGACACAATATCTAATAGTAATTTATTGGGGAGATATTGTAAATTCGAACTGTTTTAGTTAATAAAGGAGCTAATTAATGAGAATCAGCCTCGCTTTTGCAGGCGGTGGAGGGGCTCGAAGTGCTGCCGGGCGAGGGACGCGCAGCGGTTTTGGGGTGAAACCCTCTCCTCTCGATTATTTTATGCTGAATATGACATTTTGGGGAGCTCCGCGCTGCTGACGCCAGCGCTGGGAGCACTTGGGGCTTTTATCTTTTTTTAATAAAATGCTTTATGGATTTTTTTATGATTTATTTTTGGGGGGGGGGAAGGAGAACGGGATTGGGGGGGGGGGGAAAAGGCGTAAAAAGGCGGAACTTGCTGTGGTGTTTTGTCTCGGCTGCCAGGGGAGGGGAGACCCCCCCCACCTCCCAGCGCAATTTGGGGCTCACGTGACCCCCCCGGACCAATGAGGCCGAGCCGTCGGTTTAACTATGTTTAATGTCAGATAGCAATAAAGTAGAAGCTTTCGGTCAGGCCCGCGGAAATGGGCGAGCACAACCTCCTTAATCCCGGCTTTGTGGGACCTCTGGTGAACATCCACACAGGAGACACCTTCTACTTCCCTAATTTCCGGGCCTCCGGAGGGCAGCTGCCCGGTTTGCCTTCCCTCTCCTACCCCCGACGGGATAACGTCTGCTCCTTGCCCTGGGCATCCTCGGAACCCTGCAACGGGTACCCTCAACCCTACCTGGGCAGCCCCGTCTCCATTAACCCTTCCTTCGGTAGAGCCTGCGACCTCGCCCGGGTGGAGGAAAGCAAATGTTATTACCGGGAAACCTGCTCCGAACCCAGCGGGCTCAAGAGGGAGGAGAGGGGCAGGGACAGTGCCTTGCTGCCCCTCGAATCCAGCCTCCCCACAGGCATGGGGGGCAATTTCAGCAAATATGACTATCCGAGCAGCGAGGCGGTGCCTCACGACCCTCCGTCCTGCCAGTCCTTGGAGTCAGACTCCAGCTCTTCTTTGCTCAATGAAGGGAATAAAGGCACGACCGGAGAAGCGGGGGGTTTGGTGTCCCCCCTGAACCAAGGCAGCACTTTAGGCAACGGTGGTAAGACCCGGGAAGGAGGACCTCGGGGCTGGAGCTGGTTGTGTTGGGGTTTTTTTTTTTGCTTGGAAACTTGCCGGCTTGGGGCTCCTCCGGGGTGTAATTCATGGGCTCAGCGGTGGGAAGCGGCGTGTCTATGTGTGCTGAGACCACTAGGGGTAGCACCGAAATCCCTAATGTTTTATTAGGTGGTGCTTCTTTTAAAAGAAAAGGCTATAAACATGTAAATATCCCATTAAAAAAGAAGAGAGAGAAACGCAGAGCAAGGTAGGAGTTGCGCATCCCTGCGCAGCGCGGAGGGCTGGCAGAACGTCCGGGCGCTTTTGGGGGACATCGCAGAGGTGTGTCTTACCAAGGGAAGGGGCAAAAACGGGAGGGGGTGCTTAAAAACCATACGAAAACACAGCCTTCCAAGTTGGCATTCGGGTGGAGGTTTCTCCTTGTTGCCTTCCTGGGGGGCCCCGGGCTTATCGCCCGCTCCTTGGCCACCCTTTGCTCCATGTCCCGGTCATAACGCTCCCCTCTTTTCCTTTCCTCTGCCTCCTGTCCATCACCCATGGGCCTGGGAGGTATCTGGGAGCATTCCCAAGCACAGCGAGGGACCTTGGGAGCGGGGCTACCAGAGAGGTGCAGAAAAAGGGGTGCTGGGGGTGCCTCCCCCCTTTTTTTCTTTAAGATAACGTTTGGGATGGGGTTTCCTTGCCAAGTGCTAAACTCTCGCTCCCCATTTACCAGGTGCTCCTTGGTACCCGATGCACACACGGTCCCGGAAAAAGCGAAAACCCTATTCCAAGCTGCAGCTGGCAGAGCTGGAAGGGGAGTTTATGGTCAATGAATTCATTACTCGCCAAAGAAGGAGGGAGCTCTCAGACCGATTAAACCTGAGCGACCAGCAGGTGAAGATCTGGTTCCAGAACCGGCGTATGAAAAAGAAAAGACTCCTCCTGAGAGAGCAAGCTCTTTCTTTCTTTTAAAGTTTAAAAAACGTCCGTGTCGGGTATTAAAATTAAACAAGAAAAAATATATAAAAATAGAAAACTAAAAAGAAAAAAAAAAAAGGGAAAAAACCCCAACTAAACCCAGAACAACCCCCCCATAGACCCTAGCATTCACCCGAGCTCCCGGGACTTTATCTGATCACTCTTAATCCCCCCTCCCTACCCAGAAATCAATGAATAAAGAAATAATATTGATAATTTACCCGTTTCCCTTAAAATACGAAACCCGACAGCGAGGAAAATAATCATATTAATAATAATGCATCTTCTCCACCGAGACCGCGGGGGGACGGACAGCTTCCAGAGATGCTCGGCGGGCTGAAGGGGAGGTTTTGAGCCCGACTTCACCCGCTTTGCCTTTGCCAGCAGCACAGGTAGGGTTTCCGTGCAGCACCGGGCACCGTCGGGGCCGTCGGGGGCCGCCGGTCCCTTTTCCCCACTACCTTCCACCCCCGTCGGCTTCGGTTGACGGCGAGACCGGGTTTGAGGGGGACGAGGGAAGATCCTGGAGCTCTCCCTGGGCTGGCACGTAGGGTTTAGGGCCGGTTGAGTGGGAAAACGGGAGGGAGAAATGGCAAAAATAAAGGAATAGGGAGGGAGTGACACGAAAAAAGGGATGGAGGTTGTTGTCCTAAGAGGTAGAGCCCGCATCTTGGTGGAAGATGCTTTTTTCAGTGCACGGTGTGACCCAAGATGTGGTTTTCTCAGTCTAAATTGAAGGCTTGCGGCTGATGAGTATCTGTAGGCTTAATCAGTATCTCCAGGCTTAATGGGGACCTATACGCTTAATCAGCATCTCCAGGTTTAATGGGGATCTCTAGGAAGAGGCGAGAGACAAAGACTGTGTATATATCCGGTGTATATGGTATATATCTGTATAGTATATGAGGTCTGTGTATCACACTATGTTCCTCGTATGCAGATACGAGGCTTTGATGCAGGTGATGGTGTTGTCCTCAACGCCAGAATGTCACAAGCAGAAGGAAAGTGCATCCCCCACCCTAGAAAACCCGCCCAGGGAAAAGAATCTGACTTTCCTTCCATGTAAACTGAGCTTTTCGGAGGATTTTCTTTCCCCCTCTCTCTGGATTCGCAGCTTTTCTCTTCCCTATGCTAAAATTACATTCCCCCACTTAAAAAAAAGAGAGCTGTTCCTTCGCGACAGTTCTACGGATGGAGTAGGTACACTGTTTTGCTGCGTTTATTGATGAAAACGTAGCAAAATAGGTGGGGAAAATGCCCTGTTTTGTACCCCCCGGTGATAACAGCCTGTTGGAGTCCGAGCGAGTTGCATCTCCCCTTCCCTGCGATAACTGGAAAGATGTGCTTTGTCGCTTGGGTGCTATCTTTTCAATAGGGTGGGTTTTAAGGGAATCTATGGCATGTTTTTTAAGGAAATGCATCTCGTTCAGCTACGTTTCCCTTGCCCAGCAGCCCATCAGGTTAAAAACCTGCACATTTATAGCAAGGGCGATGCTTTCTTTGCCTCCCTAAAAAGTCCTTCTAGCTGCAAATAGAGACAGACCCAACTTTAAGAAGAGGTTTTGGTCTTTGGAGGGCATGAAGGGGTGTTTCCTTAAACCCCCCTTGTTTTTTCCTTTCAAAGCAATAGACAGGGGCCTGGTAGGATGCGAGGTGTTTTCTTCGTACGTGTGCTCTGATTTTCGGGGGAGGGGGGGGAAACACCAATTTTCGTGAATCTCTGTTTTAAAGGCACTTTTAGGCTGGGGGGAGCGGGGCAAGGTGGGTGTAGGACGGGGGGAGCCGCAGGTTTAGGGCCTTAGGAAGCTTTTCCTGCATGGGAAATTGTAATTTAGGATAAAATAGAGGGGGAAACCCCCAGAAATTCTCAATGCAGGCTGAAGGGGAGAGGGGGGCGCGGTGCTGCAGCCCGGTGCTTTGCCACGCCGTGCTTTGCTCCATTCGTTTTATATCGGAGGGGGGATTAATTTTATGGCAAAGCAGCGTTTTCTGGGAAGTCTGGATGCTCACCACGTGCTCCTGCTTCCACGCGTTCATGGTCATGACCAGCAGCTCCGAGGAATGCTTTTATTTACGAGCTGCAAAGGATGGAGCCGACTCCTTCAAGGAAAACAAAAAAATCCCTCCCCGGGCTGAAAAAAGCCTTTTCCTTCAGCTTTATTTCTGCAGGAACACCCAGCAGAACCCATTCCCTTCATTCCCTGCCCTTCCCCAGCTCCTTCCCTTCTTTTCCCCATTTCCCATCTCGGGAAATGTCACAGCTTTATTTCTTTCCACTTATTTTTACAAAGAAAGACCCCCTATCTCCTCCCTCAATGCTGGCTCCTGAGTGAGGGTCCCCTTTTGCCCCTTAGTCCCACACAAAAGAGCCGCCGCGGAGGGTATCGCCTGTCACGATGCTGTGCAATAGAGCCTAGGATGTGTTAAACCACACGTACCTATGGATCTATCTCTAGATGCTCCAGCTCAACCACGTGCAATTAAAGGAAGGAGGTGATGTGGAGGAATGTAATGTCTTGAGGCGATTTGGGGGGAGGGTAGGTCGTGGGGGGAGATTCTGGGGAGCGGTTGTGGCTTTGGGTGCTCTCAGAGCACCCTGTCTCTGTGTCGCGGGGCAAAGCCTGCTCTGCAGAGGGTGAGCTGGGGCTGCGCAGCGTCGTGGGGACTCGAGGGGGTGGAATTCCATGGGAAAAAAAGGACTCAATCCACCCAGGCTTTGCTGAACAGCCCCCCCCCCAGCCCTCCCCGAGATAAGGCGGCGTGAGAAGGGAGGCTGGAGCCTGAGGAAGGTGAGGGTGAGTTACGGTGAGATGTCAGAGATGCTGTGTTGGATTTCAATCCCACCATCCCAAAAAACAAATCAATCCGTTTCGTTATTCTTCACCCACCGAGGGGCACTTGTAGCCCCCGAAAAGCACCCCCCACCCCCACCCCCCCCCCCCCCCCCCCCACAAAAAACCAAGAATCGATGTGGAATTTTATTACCATCTCCAACACAGAAATCCTTTTCACAGGCCCAAGAAGAAACATCCAACGTTGTTCCTGAACTGGGCACTTATCAGCAAACCAAGGAANAAAGACCAAGGCACCAGCAGCAACCCCTAGAGAAAATGCCGAAGAAAATGAACATATATGCAATATTCTCTTCCAGATTGCTTTTGAAAGGCTCCTCTGTGGGATTTCTGTTCGGTCTGTGTCTGTTTTCCGTGTACGTGGCATTGTTTTTTCTGCTTGTACCCTTAGTCTAGGTCATTGCGGTTGTTAATATGCGTCCTTCGCAGTATAGTTCATATGTAATGTTGTTTACCTCAAGTTATTCTATGTAGGGTCTATGCAAATGTCTGTTATAGCACGTTCCGGCTTTATATAGTCATGTAAAAAGTTGCTTCACAATAATAATAATAAAAAAATATAATGTATTATTATGTGATTTCTTGATAATAAATAAAATCGCCCAAACATCTACTTGGTGATTTACTGTTTACCATTTAAAATGAGTATTAAGTTGCAAGGTTAATAAAAGAGTAACAGAAAAATATATTGGCCAGCCTTGCCTTCTGTGGCTTGTAGATCATCTTTGGGTAAAAAAAAAAAGGAAAGTAATTAAATGAATGCGTAAAATGCATTGTAAAAGGAAAGAAATATCGCTTGCTGTGTCGCTCTAAATATAATTAGAAAAATCCTGAGGAAACAAGAAGCATAAGTTAATCTTCAAATTGCTGGTTTAATGAGAGTTATACTCATGCACGTAGTATTAATTGGAAGCAAAACCCAGCCGCGATGCTGTTTTGGTGGGTAAAGAAGCTTGAATATAGGTTAATTGGGATTCTTTTGTCTCTGGTGGAAGGTTCAAGGGGAGCTCTACCTCTTCTGGAAGCGGACCTCCTGCCCAAGGGGCTCCCACAGTCTCTATGTACATACGAGAAATGCTATATGGATGGGTTTCCTTATGGGTACAGGAACCAGTTATAGATGTAGGAACCAGTTATAGGCATAGTTGTAGATAGAGGAATCCAAAGGAATGTCGGAGTTATCCCGGATGTGACTTTAAGATGGGAATGAGACATGAAAGCGCAGCTCTTAAATTGGAAATATATTAGAGTGGGTTTAGATTTGGGCATCTTGATGCTTATTGTTATGGTTATGGTTATTAGGACCAGCATTATTGCACTTCTTCGGTGTAAATTTGCAGCAAATTCATTTAACAAGAGGAAAAAATAACCCCGTCAGGCCAATTTAAATAAATTAGATTATGATTTCCTCGATCTCTCTCTAAGCGGATATTTCTATATAATGGATTCTCTGTTTTTTCCTTTCGGGGGAGATGCCATACACTTCCCAGAGGCGGGGGG